>NC_069492.1:23835331-23864395 GCF_026875155.1 Cherax quadricarinatus
TCACGCAACAAATTATTTGCTATTTTCCTCCATCTTAGGTGCCTTAAGTTGAAATCCCCAAGGAGCAAGATGTTGGAGGCAGGAGCTGGAAGGTTTTCTAAACAGTGGTCAATTTTTAAACAGCTGTTCCTGGAATTGTTGGGACGTTGCATCCGGAGGCTTGTAGACTACCACAATGACTGGGTTTTTTGGTTCTCGACCCTTTACTGTGGAAATTATTTAATTTCCGAAGCTATAGTGCCTAATAGTGTTTAATGTGTTTGATTTGGGTCAAAATGAATTTGTATTTTGAATGGAACCAACGGGGTTCCCGCTGCACCTGCGCAGATGGTGGGGGTATAGGTCGAGCTGGGCCGAGGAGGTGGCAGTGTTTTGAATGTAGTGAGGAAGCTGTGAAACATGGGATCAGAAATTGCGTTCACGGCAGCCTAAGTATTAATGTAGGCCTCACTCCTAATAGGAAGTGTCTAACTTTTTCCTGGGAAGAGTGAGGGAACGTGATTTACGTGACCACCGTAATAAAGGGGTGAAATGAGGGGAAAAAAATTTACTAGGACTCGGGGGTGATGGGTGCAACTGCCATGGAATTGTCCAGGGAAAATTACCCGTGAGTTAATCCTCACTCATCGGTCTCAGATCTTAATGGAGTGACCTCTAATGTGTATAATAATTATGAGACTTTTAAATGGTCTTGTGAATGGTAATGTAATCAGTGATAATAACATTACGTTTAAGAGAATGCGGGAAGTGAAATAAATTGCTCTGCTCCGAGTGAACGTGTGGTTCTCGTCCCGAGGATAGCAAAAGTTTTATGGAATCACGACTTCTAAACTGGGAAAAACCCACGGATACCTCGTCCTGCGGGAATAAGAACCATGTCGGTGTGCAGATATCAAAAATGAGATGGTGAATGGAGGAAAATAAGGAGCATCAATCACCCACAGTTAAACAACCTTTCTAGTTATAGCAGACTGATACTGGAAAAGTTAGGTATGTTTTAAATGGATAGGTTATGGGGGATCCAGTGCTACTTAATTAATAGCCCGTACTTGAGGGTGCTACCCAATTTATAAATGGTCTCGGATAGACATGGATAAAATTGTTAGGGTCGAGGGGCCACCTGCAGTGACCAGAGGTGGTTAAGTTTTCTCACATGTCTACACGGGTGACTACGGTAAACAAATATAGTTGTTGTCTCCCAAGGAGATTAATCGTATGCATGTAATGTTGGGTATTACAAGTAATCACCCTATAAAATTTTCCATATCTGCCCGCTGGTCCTTCCTGAACCGGATGCAATCATGAAAATTTAAATTTAAAATTTAAATTTCTTAATAATTTTAAAGGACTAAATAAATAAATAACAAAAAGGCACAATACCGTGACTGGAACGATACACAAATAACCCGCACATAAAAGACAGAAGCTTACGACGACGTTTCGGTCCGACTTGGACCATTGACAAAGTCACACTAACAGAGGAGGAGCAGGACGGCTATATATAGGCAGGAAGAGGTGGAGGTAGTAGTAGTGGTAGTAGTAGTAGTAGTAGTAGTACAAGAATTGTATATAATACCGACAGGATGAAATGACACATGCACAACATCCCGGGCATCCCCACCGTAGACGTTTCGCCATCCAGCCAGCCACTGGATGGCGAAACGTCCAGTACACAAATTTAATCGGTCGAGTGGTGGAGGATAATTAGCCCAATTAATTACTAGCACACGGGGGCTAGGATTTATACAAGAGTAAAGTGCAAGAATTACTCTCACAAGGTGTCTACTTAAGTTGTATAATTGGTGATTATTAATTCCCTAACCATGGCTGGGTCTGAGGACGTTAGTGCAGCTGGCAAGTCCATGGATGCCAAAGCAAAGAAAGCGTCACTACAAGCTCGGAAGGGTCATGTTACTAAATCATACAACAAGTGTATGGAGTTAATGAGACAAGAAACGGTAAACCTTGATGAATTACAGTTACACCTAGATGCCTTAGAAAGTAGATATGAGTCATATAAATTGTGGTATAAGGACTGTGAGAGCGATCTTCTGGTGAATTGAGCAGATGATGCTGAAAGGGAGAGGCTGCTGGATCAATATTATGAAGTGGAGGACAACATTGTGTCCTGCAAAACTAAGGCTTTAGCTGGAGACTTCAATATCAACCTTGGCCTACCAGATGATCAGACTGTAACTGATTTCATCAACAAATAAAGAACAACACCCTCCTCATTTCCAAAAAATAACTAACCAACCAGGCTGACTGAGACAAGTTTCAACAATAATAGACCACATATGGACCAATATACTAGCCCCCCTTACATCAGGGATAATCACAGACAGCACTGCTGACCACTTCCCAACCTTCCTCTTAACAAACATTAGTAAGCCACATCTCGAATACAACAAAGTTTCATTTAGACTCCATGATTAGGCCTCAATAAGGAATTTCACAGCAGACCTAGATAGAGACTGCTGACTGGCCTACAGAACTCTCCAATGCCAATGGTATTGACGATTGGACAGACATTTTTCTTAACAAAATACTTACACTATACAACAAACATTGTCCTATAAAAATGAAACAGATCATGAATAAACGGCTTGGTTGCCCATGGCTAACCAGCAGCATTCTGAAATCCATTGATAAGAAACACCAATATGAAAAGCAATTTACACAGGGCTTAATACACAAAGATATTCTTAAACAATATTCAACAGTTCTCCACCAAAATTTAAAATAAAGAAAGCCAAACAACTGTATATTCCAGAAGATTCACTGACACAAGAGGAGATAGGGGAAAAAGACCTGGAAAACACTTTCCCAGATTCTGGGGACCCACAAACTAAAAAAAAACAAGAATATTGTTCTAACTAAACCTCATGAAACACCACTGCATCCCACTGATACAGCTAACAAGATAAACGACTTCTTCTCAAACACAGGATCTAATCTTGCCAGTAAAATCCCAAGCACCAATGCCTGTGCCGGGGACTACCTAGATGGGAATTTCCCAAATTCCTTCTATCTTGTACCAACTGAGCCCACGGAAGTCACTGCGATCACAAAGTCACCTAAAAATAACTTGGGGAATCTGTCTCACATCCCACCATTATTGTACAAGTGAGCGACCCATGTCCTTTTGCATTACTTTTTAACAAGTCACTAGAAACTAGCACTTTCCCGACACTACTCAAGACAGCAAGGGTTACACCAATACATAAAGGTGGTGACCTTACAGATGTAAACAACTATAGGCCAATATCAAACTTACCATTGCTACCCAAAATCTTCGAGAAACTCGTGCACAGGAGACTATATTCATTTATAACGTCACAAAACATACTCAACCCCTACCAATTTGGATTCAGGAAAAATAAAAGCACAAATGAAGCAATTCTAAAAATGCTAGACTCTGCTTTTACACAGCACTGGAAAATAAGGAATATCACTAGAATTTTTAATGACCTAAGAAAAGTGTTTGACACAGTAGACCATGGCATCCTTCTCCACAAACTAGACCCCTATGGGTATAAGCGGAGCATGTGCTTGCATAATTTAAATCCTACCTTTCTAATAGGTATCAGTATGTCCACCATTAAAGACACAGCCTCCACAATACGGCCACTGATACTGGATTTCCACAGGGAAGTGTCCTTGAACCGACCTGCTCTTCCATTCCTCATTTACATCAATGATCCTTCCAAACATATCCCCAACACCTGAAACCCATTCTCTTTGCTGATGACATGACTTTTGTCATACTCCCACCCTAATCTTGCCACCCTCACACCACTGTTAATTGAGGAGCAGCTCAAAACATTGACTGGATGACAGCCAATAAACTTACACTAACACTGGCAAAACCTACTATATTATGTTTGGAGCAGAGCAGGTGTTGCGCAACTTTATTGAACATTAATGATCGACAACACTCTACTTGCCAAGAAATAATGAGGGGCAAATTCTTGCCTATAACCTCGACACAACCAAAATTTCAGCACCCCATCGTCCAAACACATAACAAAAAAATATCCAAAACGTGGGATTCCTCTCCATGATACGATAGTACGTTGCCGCAAAACTGCTTGCCCTTCTAACACTATAAACCATACACTAATATATCCAAACCTCACCTATGCTATCCGGTCTGGGTTCAAACGCAGCACACACCTAAAAGCCAATATAACCCAAAACAGCAGTAAGATAATCACTACTTAAATCCCATCCCTAGCACACCCCCCGCCACTCTTCATAGATCTTAAACTTACTCCTGTTCAGAACATCAACTTACTACCTGTGCAGTCTATATCTACAGGACCTAAATTCCAATATTAACCTTGACCTAAAATGCTTTCTTGATAGTGTGACAGATCCACAGGCATAACACCAACAACAAACATCTCTATGACATTCCCTGTGTTCGATTAACCTTCACAAACAATTCAATGTATTTCAAGGGACCTAAAATATGAACACCCAACCTGAAAACTCTAGAACTGCAGACACATTCATCACTTTCAAAACTAACAGTTTAGAAAACATCTTATCTCCCTGATCCAGCCCCTCCCAAAAACTAACTACATATAACCACCTGTGGTTCACATATCACTCACTCACCCACTGACTATAAAACCCAGAAAAACTAACATAATCTTAAAAAAATATATACCTAACTATCCATAAGTTTGCCAATGATACTCCAATAATTTGTAATGTGCCAAAACAAAAGCATTCCCATTGCTAAACTCACAATTATGATGTATCCACTTAGCCTTAAATACCATAATCTGTAAGGATTTTAATGTTAATAATTAATCTAAGTCAGCTCGAAATGCCTAGCCAGGCTAGGTGTCCTATGGGCCCCCTCTGTAATTATATTTTATAACATTAAACCACACAATTCCCAAACCTGTAAACCCCAAATTGAACCCTTATATAATTATAATCACATGGCCGCTTCCCACAAGGCGGTTGGCCCAAAGAAAAACTTTCACCATCATTCACTCCATCATGTCTTGCCAGAAGGGTGCATACACTACAGTTTTTAAACTGCAACATTAACCCCCACCTCAGATTGCAGGCACTGGAACTTACCCAGCTCCCAGGACTCAAGTCCGGCCTGCCGGTTTTCCCTGAATCCTTCAAAAAATGTTACTTTTTGCTCACACTCCAACAGCACGTCAAGTATTAAAAACCATTTGTCTCCATTCACTCCTATCAAACACGCTCTCAGCATGCCTGCTGAAGTCCAAGGCCCCTCGCACACAAAACCTCTTTACCCCCCCCTCCAACCCTTCCTATGCCGACCCCTACCCCGCCTTCCTTCCACTACAGACTGATACATCTTGAAGTTATTCTGTTTTCGCTCCATTTCTCTCTACTTGTCCGAACCCACCCAACAACCCTTCCTCTGCCCTCTGGACAACAGTTTTGGTATCCCGCACCTCCTCCTAACTCTCCAAACTAATACGAATTCTCTGCATTATATTCACCCACACAGTGCCCTCAGAACATGACATCTCCACTGCCCTCCCAGCCTTCTCCCTCGCTGCAAACATTCCATTCACCCAGCTTCACAAACCCATATACGAGCGTTGGTAAAACTATACTCCATATATTCCCCTTATGCCTCCAAGGAGGACAAAGTTCTCTTGTCTCCACAGACTCCGAAGTGCACCACTCACTTCTTTTCCACCTCATCAATACTAATGATTCACCTCACTTTCCATAGACCCATACCGCTGACACGTCCACTCCAAATATCTGAATACGTTTCACCTCCTCCATACTCTCCTCGCTCCAATCTGATATTCAAATGCTTTCATCACCTAATCTTTTTGTTACCTCAAAACCTTACTCTATCCTGTATTCACGCTTAATTTTTCTACTTTTGCACACCCGACCAAATCATCCACCAATCTCTGCCACTTCTCTTCAGAATCTCCCAAGAGCAAAACAGTGTCATCAGCAAAGAGCAGCTGTGACAACTCCCACCCTGTTGTGATTCTTTATCTTTTAACTCCACGCCTCTTGCCAGACCTCGCATTTACTTCTACTTACAAGCCCATCTATAAATATATTAAACAACCACGTGACAATCACACATCCTTGTCTAAGGCCTACTTGTATACTGGAAAAAATTTCCCCTCTTTTCTCTACATACTCTAACTTGAGCCTCCCACTATTCCCTCGTAAAAACTCTTCCACATCTTTTTTCAGTAACCTACCTCCTACACATACAACTTGCAACATCTGCCACAATTGCCTCCCTATCCACCCTGTCATAAAACGCCTTTTGCCAAATCCATAAATGCCAACAAGTACCATCTTTAGCTTATCTAAATACTGTTTCACTATATGATTCACTGTAAACAACAACCTAGTCCACACACCCCCTAAACCTTTCCTAAGCCTCCTTGTTCATCTGCTAATCCTATTCTCTGTCTACTCTTAATCTTTCATAATAACTCTACCATACACTTTACCAGGTACAACTCACAGACTTATCCCCCTATAATTTTTTGCACTCTCTTTTATCCCCTTTTTGCCTTTATACAAAGAACTATGCAGCTCCTGCCAATCCGAGGTACTTACCCATTTTCCATACATTTTATTAAATAATTGCACCACCCACACTCCAAAACTATATCCCTCACCTGCTTTTAAACATTTCTATCTTTATCCCATCAAACCCGGCTGCCTTAAACCCCCTTTCATTTTTAACCTACTGCCCTCACGAACTTCCCCCACACTCACAACTGGCTCTTCCTCACTCCTACAAGATGTTATTCCTCTTGCCTATATACGAAATCACAGCTCCCTATCCTTCATCAACATTTAACAATTCCGCAAAATATTCCTCCATCTCCATACCTCTAAACTCTCCATTTAATAACTCTCCTCTCCTATTTTTTAACTGAACAAATCCATTGTTCTCTATGCTTCCTTATCTTGTTAATCTCACTCCAAAACTTTTTCTTATTTTCAAAACAAAATTTTGTTTGATAACAGCTCACCCACTCTCTCATTTGCTCTCTTTTTACATTGCTTCACCACTCTTTTAACCTCTCTCTTTTTCTCCATATACTCTTCCCTCCTTGCATCACTTCTACTTTGTAAAAACTTCTCATATGCTAACTTTTTCTCCCTTACTACTCTCTTTACATCATCATTCCACCAATCGCTCCTCTTCCCTCCTGCACCCACTTTCCTGTAACCACAAACTTCTGCTGAACACTCTAACACTACATTGTAACCCTTATAGAGAATAAACTTGAATTTGAATCTGAATTTGAAAATATACAGAGTGCCACAGTCAAACATTTACCACTTTAGTGAAAAATTAGGAAACATGATTACTGATGCACACATGAATAAAGACCACCTACTACTTACAGGAGATTTCAACATAAACATACTACATGACTAGGACCCACAACCGAATTCACTAACACAGTGAGTGACTGCCTGTTGCTACCAACAATAACTAAACCTACAAGAATTACCGAGACAAGCATCTCCTTATAGACCACATCTGGACAAGCACCAGATCACTTTTAAAATCAGGTATAAATCACAGAAAACACTGAAGACTCAGACAAGTCACAGGACATTAGGAAGTATAGAGTCATCAGAAGTGGAATAAGCCTAGCAAGTGAATAGTGAAAGCAGGAACCATACAGAGTTTTTAAGAAGAGGTATGACAAAGCTCAGGAAGCTGAGGAGAGACCTATAGTGATCAGTGAAGAGGCAGGGGCAGAGCTGATCTCGACCCAGCAACCACAATTAGGTGAGTACAATTAGGTGAGTAGGTGAGACCACTACCCAACCTTCTAACTAATCTGGACAAACTGCCACAATAACCACTAAAGTAACCTTCCAACTACATAACGAACAGCAGTAAACAACTTTATTGCAGCTATGAATAACATTGAATGGCAAATGAGTTCAAAACATATGCGATATGAATGAATGTATAATAAATTTTTCAACAACAAAAACAAAGCCACTATAACATAATTGCCCCAAAAACTTAAACAGTTCACAGCAAAGAGACCTGAATAATCCCTGGCTAACACCAAGACATCCTCTACCCATTAACACATACACACATATAAAAACAGTATAGAATGGGGTCACATATCAAGAGAAACAGTATCTTAAACAATACTTGCTGGTCACTTACAGCCGGGAATACGCAGATCTAAAAATTGTATTATTGAAAAATAGATTACATAACATCAAGTGATATGAAAAAAAAACTGGAAACTCTATCTGATATTCTTGAAATAAAAAGTTATCTAAAACAAAACAATTTAACATTAACGAAATCAGATGAACCCCACTCACACTTTACAGAAACAGCACACAAACTCAACGATTTTCTTCTCCCATTATGGGTAAAAATCTAGAGAATAAAATACCAAGCGTAAACACCCGTCCCTGCATACTAGCCTCATAGGTACCTACCCAAATAACTATTTCCAACTCCAACAAACCCCACAGAAAGTTACGCTCATCATAACAACCCTTAAAAACAAGGCAGGAGACATAAACAGCTGCCTGCTTTTATGTATCAGAAAAGTTTCTCAAGTATTACACCAATTATTGCAACGCTCTTTAAACATATCCATTGATACATCTACCTTCCCAACAATCCTCACAAATAGTGAGGGTCACTCTGATCCACAAAGGAGGATGCACCAAGCTGACTTTAATAACTATAGACCAAAATCTAACTACCACTGCTCCTAAATTCTTTGGAAAACTTAATCCTAGACGGATCTATTCCTACCTATCGTCTTACACAACATATTAAACCCTTGTCAGTTTTGGATTCGGAATAATAAAAGCACGGAATGAGCTATCATACACATGCTAGAACTAAATACAAACGCACTCGAAAAGAAAGAAGGCCGCTTGCATTTTCATTGATTTTATCGTAAAGCTTTCGATAACAGTCAACCATGACTGCTGTACTCCAAATTAACGCACTATGGTATCAGAGGCCACCCCTCAACAACCTAAAATCATACCTTTGTAACAGAACTCAATATGGTTGTATGCAAATGATGCAAACACTTCCACCCATCCAATCACAGTAGGAGTCCCCCACAAGAAAGCGCCCTTGGACCACTCATCTTCTCCATCTCATCAATGATCTACCGATGATCACAGCTACTCAAACCCATAGTTATTCGCAGATGACACTACATATGACTTTTCCCCATCAAACACGTCCCATACTAGCAAACACAGTCAATGCCCGAATGCAGAAACTATCTGCCTGATGACAACTAATAAGCTTTCCTTGAATACCGATAAAACCTATTTCTCATTCAGTTTGGACAAAGCCTGCAAATTAATCCGATTTAACACACGAATAAATGGATCATCAGTCAAAAGCTCACAGAAGAAAATTCCTAGGTATCCCACCTGACAGTAGCCTAAGTACTGGAACACAAATACACAACAAATCACCAAGAAATCTCTAGACTGTAGGCATACTAACCAAAGATAAGTACTAAGTTCCACAATCAGCTCTCCCTGGCACAGTACCATACACTCCAAATACCATTTCTTATATATGGAATTTGTGCATGGGATCAACAACATCCAATCACCTAAAACCCCTCATAACCCAGCAAAAGGCAGCAGTAAGATGATAATGAATCCCACTCAGTCCAGCAACTCCACCAATTTTCAAAATACTGAATCTGCTCACAATAAGAACAACATACTTATCAGTCCCTACTGTCATTACACAAAAAAATACACACAACTATAAATCCTTCACTCAAACTTCTCCTCATCCAACTTAAACAGGACACATGAACCACAACACAAGACACAGATCTCTTTTTGATATACACTGTGTCCATATCACACTATGTAAAAGCTCTAATGCACATAAAGGGCCCAACATATGGAATTCATTCCCAGAATATATTCAAGTAACACAGTTGAATAATAAGTTTAAGCCTCCTTCTCAAAAGCCACTTAATCACCATAGACTAAATCTAAATATTCTTTACACACCTACTCACCTAATGTAACTCCCACATCATAACATCAACCATCACTTTGAACCTCCTATATCCATTGTCGACAGGAGTATAATTGAAATCATTGTTTTTTCACATAAGCATATTAGACTCTATGAATATATCCTTTGTCTTATACACGTTTAATCACTTATAATAAAAAACTACTGTTCAACTATGAAATTATTAACTGTCCCTACTGTCAACTATGATATAATCCTTGTATTATAAGTAGTCTGTAAGCCAATAATGTTAAAGCTGGCCCATAATTCCTACTTAATAAGAGGCTCTCTTTGCATAGCAAACCCACTATTGTAAATATAATATCTCAATGTACTGTTTGCAAAGACATAAAATAAAGTAAAATAAAAAAAAATCTTTGACCATTAATTATGTTTAGAATTTACGAAATGTTAAGTTAGTCAAAAAACGAATTCATCTCCTACTAAATGAGGAGCAGACTATATAATGTAGTGGTTTGTGTCAACTCATCTTTGATATTGTTTTAAAGTCACCTTTGCTCCATTTTTAACATTTGCTGGTATATTTTTAAATGTTTTTACACAGTAGTGTATGGTATACGGTATTAAACAGAATAGTGGAAATCAGCTCTAACAGACATTTAGTTAGGGACACGGTCAGAGAGCCATCATAAAGTCCACGTTTGTCGGTAAATGAGCACAACGCTAAGAGTGAGGAGAGTTGTTCTCTATCCTTTTTCAATACATACAACTTATAAACATCATGAATCAAATTATACAGTATTTTCATTTTTAGTATGTTCCAATAATCAGTAATGTTGGCTATGTGTGGTCCTGGTATGTCATACCAACATACTAGAGTGAGAGATATAGGCGAAAGTGTAAGATAAACCCCGAGAGAAAAGCATTGGGTGCAGTGGCTCACAATAAGGAACAACTGTATCAACATCCCTGGGTCCCAGACTATTCAACATCTTACCAGAAGACAATCCAGAAACATGGCTAGAACAAGTGTAGAAGCCTCATGAAGAAACTGGCCATGTAGCTCACCTAGAATGCCAATCAACCAGCTGTGATGGATATGAGTGGGCAGTGAGTCCCTCCAGCAGCAACAGCATGGTTGACCAAGCAAACACCAGACGAGCCACCACCACGCATCGGCATTTTTGCCCATTTGAGCCCTATTTTTTGCCAATTCCAGTGTACTTAGGTCGACAAAAATCAAAACTAATTTCGATAGAACTCCATTATTTCTATCATTGAGTATCAAGAACCCACCTTTTTACCGATTTCAACTATCCAAATAAAGTGGTCACAATTTAGCAATTTTGGCCAATTCCATACAAATTTCAAAAGATGTCAATTTCTGCATAGGCTAGAATAAACAAGAAAGACATTATGCACTAAAAATAAAAAAATTAGCAAGTTCCTCTGTTCATTATGTTACATCCCCAGCCCCTCCTTAAATTTCCTTTTCTTACCACTTTGAATTTTAATCTTACAAAAGAAGAAATTTACTTTTTATGCAACTATGCATTAGTGTAGAAATAGTATAAATAATATCAGCGCACTTGTAAAAGAACATTAGACTCACCATTGACGTGTATTTAGGATGGTTAGTAGATTTGTTTACTCACTTGACTCGTACACAATGAGATACTATACGTCCTTGGTGCACAGTAGGCTGCAAGAAGTCTTTACTTCAAAGGAAGAATGTGTTAAAGCTGAAATCCCTGACAACACCCCGCTGCTGCTAATTGTGCATGGCTAATGGAAGCTGTAAACTAGCATCCAACTCAAGATCCAAATTTAGGAAAAACACACAAACAACTTTGTGTTGTGGAACAAATAAAGAGCTGATTAATGATCTACTTAGTTACAAACCTTAATGGGGATATTAAGCTGCTCCGCCTCCATCCGAAACTCACCACTTAAAAAATGTCAGTATCATAATCTTTGGAATACCTCTCTGCATGACCCATCCCAGCTGACTCTAAAGTGAGCATATCATCAAGCCTAAAAGACTTAAAGTAAAATCCCAAATTATTGGCCATTTGGTAGGTCCTGTGCCCCTCCCCGGCATATGCTGGGTGCTATGGTTTACTTTCCAAACATCGAAGTGTACCTACCCCCTAAACGTAGGTTTACAAATGCCAGCACAATGACCATGTTGCATAGACTGTGAATACTACATTCTTGTGTGGTAAGTGTGCTGGGAAACATTCCACTAGAGAATGCACAGTAGGGCCCGACAGTCGAAATTTAAGTGTAATTAACTGTATAGAAGTTGGGTTACAGTTTCCCACAAGGACGTGTCAGTCCAGAACCCAAACAACCTTCGATGTAAACCTGATCACAGTCCTTTAATGGTAACTGGATGGGGCCAACCAGTCTACTCACAGTGCCAGAAACTGAGACTGAACCACGGCAAAGTGTGCAAGAAACCCCACCTCACTGCAAAGGATCCGTGATACCAGAATGCCTCACACACACCAGCTGTCGAGAGCTAGCCATCCCTGCTACCCATAAGGAACTACTGGTCTGCCACTACAGATACCTATGGCTACAACCTGAATATGGGATGAGTTTGTCATTTATCCCAATACACACAAAACTACAACAGTCAGAGGACAACCACACAGGTAACCTCCCTGGAAATTGGAGATAGTTCAGATGCACAGGACCTACTGCAATGAATGATGAAACAGAGACACTAATGTAACCATGGTACCTGTTAAGGTGATAGGTGTTAAAAGAAAGCACAAACCCAGAAGTGCCATCCTCCGAGAGGCAATGGATTCGCCTGAACCATCCTCATAATATAACAACATTGTCCAGAAAGACATTGAGCTTCTTGAACAGATCCTGACAATTTAATAATATAAGTAAACAGATGATGATCTGAGCATGGTGATATGTCAAAAGTGCAGCATCTCCGTTCAGCTTCAGTAATTGTGAGAAAGAAGCCCATAACTCTTGCCTTCAAAATTTGCCTTATCACTGGCTGCCAAATGCCGAAAATGCTTAAAATAAAGTCCTGAAGATAAAGAACCGTACAACCCATGCCATTTGCTCTTAAGTATCTGCACCTGTAGTCAAAGCATAATATTTTACATCTTATGAGCAAGAGATTGTAATAACTCACTACAATGGGATACATTACAAATCTGTTCATGGAACATAGCTTCCATCAGAAGCGGTTGCCTGAACTTACATCATATTAGTGGCAACCAAGAATATTGATTCATCTGTTTTGCAGGCAGTAGATTGAAAGATGGAGCACCGCCACCAAACTAGCCTGGATATGCAGCCTTATAACCTAAGGTGCAACCAACTGTTGTGTTATGTAATGTCATAAAAGAGCTTGCCACATACACTCCTTTCCTGCAGAGTCGAGTTAACATGCGTATCATGGTGTCAAAGAATATGCAGGCGATTTTCCAATAAACATTTTTAATCTCTATGCCCAGCGAACCACTTCGACCTGATGCGATACCAGATCGCATCAATAGTAACCTACCATCATTCTTGAGATTTTAATCCAGACTTAAGATTATTGGGGGGGTCTATAACAAACACCAATGGAACTAAAAACTAGTGAGATTGCAAATGAGCATATAATGTTCGAATTGTGAGGCACTACTGACCTACTCACATATATGGTGGCATACTAGATCGTGTTCTTGGATTTATAACATCATAACGAGCATGACTCTGTCATATGTTGATGATCTTCTATCTGATCACTCCCCAAGACTAACAACTGTCATTCTTGATCACATCTCCAGCAATCAAGGAGCTAAATACAGAAGGCGGAAACTTATTCTCAAACCAGAACACAGAGACAACTTTTTATTAACCACTTTGAGAATGTTATAAAGAAATTACGAGCCCATTGGCAACACAAAAATTTAATATGATTAAGTCCCACTATTGAGAGTGATCTCACATGGATCAAGCGGGCCGGAATAGGAAACAAAAACCTCCACTATAAATAACAATAAAAACCAATGTAAATACAATAATGATCCACAGCTGCGCAATCTAACACATGCAGCTAGGAGGATTGGTAAAGCATACCGTGAATGTAGAACCCCAGACCTGCTCAGAACGTTCCAAGCTGCACTAACAAATGCAAGGAATAGAAAGGAAGAACTTAGGCAACAGGAATGGGAACAGTTTGTTAGTGGATTAAATAGGTCCACCCCTTTGAGTTTGGCTTGGAAAGGTATAAATAAAATAACCAGGAAAAAGACTGGCAATGTTGCTCATCCCTTTCCTCTTGAAAAAGCAAATGACCTCATAAATGACTGGTCCAAAACATCCAGGCATGAAAACCTTCCATCTCATATTAGAAAAAAATTTAGAGAGTACTTCTGAAGAAATGTTGAAACTGATTAATTTTATGAGCCAAAATATTGATGAGAGTGATTGCCTCTTTACCGAGTATGAATTAGATAATGCATTAACCAAAGGTCGATCAACTGCTCCTGGAGAGGATGGTATAACCTATGATATTCTCAGAACTCTAAGGCACGTGCCTGATAACCCTTTGTTGGCACTGTATAATCTCAGTTACATTGAGGGCGTTCTTCCTACTTCCTGGACCAATAGTCTCATTGTGCCTATCCCTAAGCCCCAACAGCCTGATACATTTAGGCCGATCTCCTTAACTAGTTGTCTTTGTAAAACTTTTGAAAGAATGATGCTTAACAGACTGTACTACAGAATCAGACATCAACTTTCCCCCTACCTCTATGGGTTCATGAAAGGTAAAAGTGTGCAGAACTGTATTTCCACCTTTCTCACTGCACACACCTCTACTAGTTTTACCACTTTTCTTGATCTAAAATCTGCATTTGATATTGCGAACAGAACCGTTATACTACATGAACTAGCCAAAATGAATATTGGTGGTAGCTTACTCTGCTGGATAATAGGATACCTGTCAAATAGAGTATCCTCTGTCCTTTACCAAGGCTTCAGAAGTGATTCTAAAGAAATGTCTTTAGGTACACCGCAGGGAGGAGTTCTTAGTCCCATGCTATTTAATATTCTGATTAATGCTCTCCTAAATGCTCTACCTGCCTCACCTAAACATATAGCTATAAGCTATGCTGATGATATCATGATCCATACAACAGGGCATAAGAAGATGAATACCATTCTTAATGAAGTTCAAGCAATTTGTAATCGACTAGGCCTCATAATATCTTCCTCTAAAACAAGATATTAACAAGCAAACGACATCCCCCACCCATCTATTTGCAGGGTGAAATCATTAGCTACGTTAAAACTTACAGATATCTTGGTGTAGATGTACCCTTTAACAAATCCACTATACCACAACTAAACAAGAAATGCAAAGCTAGGCTAAATGCTCTCAAAGCTGTTGCTGGCTACAATCCCAACTATGGTGCAATGTGAGAATCGTGAGAATGATGTACATAGCCTATGTTAGGTCCTTAATTGATTATGCTGCTCCCATGTTGATATTAGCTAGAGAAAGTTCTCTCCGACCCTTGGAGTTAATGCAAAATGAAGCTCTCAGGATTATTCTTGGCTGTCCCAGATCTACAAAAGTTCTTAACATGAGGAAGGAGCTTGGTATTTCTAGTATCAGTGATAGGATTGTTGAAATTAACACTGTACTCGGTATTAGAATGTTGAGAACGAACCAGACACTGTCACAGTGAATCTTACCAAGTGTCTAGAGGTAAATACACACAGATCTAAATGGATTGTGAAAACGTGCAATTGCATTAAGTTTTATAACCTCATGAACTGTATCCACTGTAGGCAACAAGAGCATGAAGTGAGTTGACTTTCATCATTACTGATTCTATGTCTCATTGAAGGCTCTTGACTCATAAATGACTCCAAAAACAGCTCATGAGAACCCAGGTTAGTACTCAAAATTAGGGACAAAGGAATTTTTTTTCAATTGCTAGGATCCCATCACACATTGGTTATCCTTCAGATAAAATTTGTATGTTAGCCAAGAAGAGTACCCAAAAGGAGATGTAAATAAAATTTTGGTTTATTGTGTCTAGCTTAGGAATATTTAGGGAGAAGCAAATAATGAAAATGATTGTTAAGGAAGCAGTTAGAACCCTAGTAGATCTAAAACCCACTATGATAACTGAAGTAGATAAGTAAGTTTATGGGCAACTTGAAATGTGAACAGCTGACTGATGTTGTAATGGCCAGGCTTAAGCTTGGTCACAGTACTTCGGGCATTTTTGGGGCACACAGATGAGATCAAACTAATTAAAATTTGTGATCAGGCATAGGGTCCTCTTTTGAACCTTTTGGGTTTAAATTGCCACTTTTTGGGAATACGAGAAGACGTATAATAACCTAGGGACATGTCAAAATCTTATTAATGAAAATAAGATCCCAGATATATAAGAAATTTCCTAAAATTTGTTGAACGATAGTGAATATAGATATGAAGATATAAACCTATGTTTTCCCTGTTAACCCTTTGGGCCTATTTCCTTGGCCTTTTTGTGTATCCTTGCCCCGCCACCCCCAGGGGGGATATGGGGGCACAAAAAATAGCCATTGTGGCAAAATCAATCAAAATCAAAATTCGGGGGAAGTAAAAAGTATGGGTTTTAAAAGTTTGGGTAAATACCTCAGCCCCCCTCATCACTCCATGTACATCGAGTTTTAATTAACCATTTATTACTACTACTCTAATCTATAATAAATTTTAAACCCCTCCTAATAAACATCATTTTAAACAAGCAGAAATGCTCGCATGCACACATTACAGTGCATTTTTAAATAGTTTCCTTTTCCCCTAGAATAAAACGATAATAACTTTTTATACAAGAATAACCAAAAAATTATTTTAACAAAAGTTTTATTTTTCTACCTGCTTTAGAAGAAAGGTACCGTTGTAGAATTTTTTAGCCGACATGTCTGAAGTTGTTAGGTGCTTCAGCCATGCGCAGCAACCCAACATCTCACTGCCTGTTTTAGGGAAACCCGGGTTAAAAAAGTACTGCTGTGTTTGGTATTCCTTGATGTAACTACCATCACGAGACTTTTGGGGCACCTCCAGGTATACTCCAGTATCAATGTGGTTTTTAACCAGAAGATGCCTGCTTTTTATCCATGACCAAAATTATACATATAGAAATTTTTTTTTTCTTTATGCGTTACAAATATTAGTGCACGTAAAAAAAAAAAAATTTGGGAGGCACAAAGGGAAAATCAAAAACTTACAGTTTTCGGGGAAACTAACCCAATGCTTAAAAATTTTTATGATTTAGTAGGTGAGTTAGGTTCTTTTGCAGGTAATACAAACATTGTATAATAAAATAAGTGAGTTTATTTAGGTTTAAAAAAATAAGTTAGATAGATATACTAGTAGCTATGTGTAGAGACCCCATTAAACCCAAAAAAGTCAGCGAATGACTTTTTTCCATTGGGGGTAATGAACAAATTCAGTTTCAAGTATGACATATTTTTTCAAAAGATTCAATGTCATCAGTTTGAGGGGTGTTTGAATAAAACTGATGTTAACATTACATGTAAAATCTCGCCCACCCGGAATTTATCATGAGATAACGTTTCCCCGCAAGTTTATGAAAGTAGCGATGTATTTCAAATGTTGGGCAACATGTAAAATAAGAGATTCATATGTAGGGAAAAACTGTAGACGGTGATGGGGCAGTGTGGCGAGGATTATGAGAATGTAGATAGAGATGGGTTTGATTTAGGCAGAAGGGTGAGTGCAAGACATTGGATACACTAGGACTGTTTCCTTAAAATTCTGCTGTCACTATTCACTTAGAGTACAAAGGTATGGGGGTTAGTGGGCGGTGCGGGTCGCATCCTGGGGACAAAATTGACCTAATTTTTCCCGAAAAAAGCCTGTAAAAAGATTACTATATATTTAAATCATTGATTATTTTATTATATCTTGTAGAAAAATTTTAAGAGAAAGACAAGGAAGAGGACCCCGGGCTACCTGAAAGGAACCTCCGACTGTAAACCATTTGAAAGATGTTTGGTACTGTTTACGGGTTCATTGAACTTACAGAATCAAGATTTAAAAGGGAGTAAGCAACTGCATAAAACCCAAACAACAAACAACAAAAACGACACATATCAAGTGACAACACACAAGAACTACATAAAACCCAACCAAAACAACCAAAAGCAACTGACACATAAGCAAGTGACACGCAAGCAACGCAAATAAGAATGACACAAAAAACTGATTCCAAGAAAAAAAGTAGGTAAAGGGGGAAATTAGTGGTGGATAAAGGAGTATAGATTTAAAGCGTAGTGAGCAGGGGTTTATGGGTCTCTGGTTAGTAATAAAAAATGCTTTTCTCCGGGGTTTTAAACTAAAAGACGTAATTAAGGTTTGAGTTTTAATCGAAGAAATTGTTACACTAGTTTCCACGATTGGTTTCAAATCTTTATTGGTAAATTGAACTGCATTAGAAACTTGTGCTGCACTCTGCACTATTCTTTTTACGCGCAATAAGGTAGAGGTTCCTTGACGCTAGTGAGGGGCTCTTGATCTAGGGAATTGGATCTGTGCTCCAGCTCCCCGAATTAAGTCTGAATACCTTCCATCCCTCCCCCCATAGGCGCTGTATAATCCTACGGGTTTAGCGTTCCTCCATGATTATAATATTTTTTTTTAATCACGTAGCCATTGAATAATTCTAGTTTCCACTGAGGTCTGACCATCTATGAATTACAACTAACTAAATCTGACTTGCCTTACATACTTTACTAGACGCCAAATGATTCTAACAGATAGGAGATCCGTCTCTCATGACAATACAGCACACCCGGGAAGAACAGCTGGGTCTACGTTGTCTGGACTGTAGCAACAACACTGTCTGGACAGTAGCAACAACACTGTCTGGACAGTAGCAACAACACTGTCTGGACTGTAGCAACAACACTGTCTGGACTGTAGCAACAACACTGTCTGGACAGTAGCAACAACACGTCTGGGGCCTGTAGCAACAACACTGTCTGGACAGTAGCAACAACACTGTCCCGGCGTAGCAACAAAAACTGTCTGGTCAGTAGCAACAACACTGTCTGGGCAGTAGCAAAAAACACTGTCTGGACTGTAGCAACAACACTGCTGGACTGTAGCAACAACACTGTCGGACTGTAGCAACAACACTGGCCTGGACTTGTAGCAACAACACTGTCTGGACAGTAGCAACAACACTGTCTGGACAGTAGCAACAACACTGTCTGGACTGTAGCAAAAAACACTGCCTGGACAGTAGCAACAACACTGCCTGGACAGTAGCAAAAAACTGCTGGCTTACAACAACCTGGACGTAGCAACAACACTCCCTGGACAGTAGCAACAACACGCCGGGACGTACAACAACCTCCCTGGACAGTAGCAACAACACTCCGGGGACGGGTAGCAACAACACTGCCTGGACGTACAACAACACCCCTGGACTAGCAACAACCTCCCTGACAGTAGCAAAAAAACACGGGCCTGGACAGTAGCAACAACGTGTCTGGCAGTAGAAAACAATGCTTTTGGACAGTAGCAAAATCTATCGGGGCTACAAAATGCTGTCGGGAAGAGAAAACAACACTGCCGGACATAAAACAACACGCCTGGCAGAAGAAACAACACTGCTGGAAGTAGCACAACACTCCCTGGACAGTACAACACACTGCCGGGACGTAGCAACAACGCTGCCTGGACAGTGCGACAACGTGCCTGGACGAGCAACAACGCTCCCTGACAGTGAAACAACACCCTGGCATAGCAACAACACTGCCTGGACAAGCAACAACACTCCCTGGACATGAAAACAACGCGTCTGGACAGTAGCAACAATGCTGTCTGGACAGTAGCAACAACGCTGCCTGGACAGTAGCAAGAACGCTGCCTGGACAGTAGCAAGAACGCTGCCTGGACAGTAGCAAGAACGCTGCCCGGACAGTAGCAAGAACGCTGCCCGGACAGTAGCAAGAACGCTGCCTGGACAGTACCCAAGAAACGCTGCCTGGATAGTAGCAAGAACGCTGCCTGGACAGTAGCAAGAACGCTGCCCGGACAGTAGCAAGAACGCTGCCCAGACAGTAGCAAGAACGCTGCCCGGACAGTAGCAAGAATGCTGCCTGGACAGTAGCAAGAACGCTGCCTGGACAGTAGCAAGAACGCTGCTTGGACAGTAGCAACAATGTCCACACAAAGGGTGTTCCGTAGCTGGATCGCTAGCGCACTCAGCTCATACACTGAAGTCCGTGGTTCGATCCCCGTTATGGGTGAAAACACTAGAACGTGTTTCCTCAAGACACCTGCTGTACCTGTTCATGTTAGATTAGGTAAGGTTCGTCAGGAAAAAGGACATGTGTTTCCTGATGTGGGTCTTAGATGACCCGCCGTTGGAGTTTTTGGTCATCTGACCGAGGCCTTCTGCTGGCTTACCCGACCACCCGTTTAAAAATTATGGTCATAGTTATAACCATTTAGCCTACTCCATGTTCACCTAGCAGTAAAATAGGTACCTGGGTGTTAGTCGACTGGTGAGGGTCGCACCCTGGGGACAAAACTGACCTAATTTGCAGGAAGTGCTGTGCATAACAAGCGGCTGACATCAGTGATACATTATATCACTGATGTCAGCTAGGTCTGTATACCTTGTACATGTACTTGTAGAAATAAATTACTATTATTATTATTATGGGGGAAGGTACCTCAAACCCTATAATAATATTCACAAGTGGTAAACCTGTAAGGGTCATAAAGCACCTGTGAAATATGAGGTAATCAGGTTCAATCCAAGCTAGAAAAAGATAACTCCATATCCCTGAATCAAGAGCCCTTCAATAACATCGCAGCATCGTCTCACCTTAAAAGATGCTCTGACACTGTTACTGACCCTCACACAGTCAAGTGTGTAACTGCTCTTAAGTGCTTTTCAACGTTTAAACCTTACCTCTATTATATTTAGGGGAAGCGCTAAACTCGTAGGAGGAATCATACACACTTGGGGAATGGGAGGCAATCAGGCTAGATTTAAAGAATGGGAGAATATGTCTAATTCCTGGCATCAAGAGCCCCTCACCATCATCAAGGTACCCTGAGGAGTCTATTATTATAATCATGGGGGAAAGCTAAACCCGTAGGATTATACAACACATGTGGCGGGGTGGGCGGGTTGGAAGGTATTCAGACTCAATTTAGGGAACTGGAGCACAGATCCAATTCGCTATATCAAGAGCCCCTCACCAGCATCAAGGAATCTCCCTTGAGGGGTTGAGGGGCCAAGCCTTACCTCTGGTGTTGTGGTGGCTTGTTAACGTCGTCTGGTGGTGGCTTGTTAACGTCTAGTGGTGGTTTGTTAGCGTCTAATGGTGGTTTGTTAGCGTCTAATGGTGGTTTGTTAGCGTCTAGTGGTGGTTTGTTAGCGTCTAGTGGTGGTTTGTTAGCATCTAGTGGTGGCTTGTTAACGTCATCCGGTTGAGTGGTGGTGATGGCTTGCTGCATCAGCCAGTGGGTTATTCCTCCATAACATAGTAGCAGCAACAGCAGCAGTAGCAGCAGTAGCAGGTGACACAACACACGGAGACGGACTTGCTGTATCATCCATCTCATGGTCCTGCCTATATGAGAGAATGGTGGTATTATGTTGGTCCTGAAAAGGGATAAACTTTCTGACAACATAAACTACGACCCGTTTTTTGTGTTCAAGTATCAACTGGGTGACCCAAAATATTTGCATCTCCACTGAAAACACGAAAATTACAATACATTTTTTTAAAAAGTCTAGATATGCTCTATATTTCTGTTTAAATTCGCATAAAAATGCCAATAACTGTTTCTTTTGACAAACTCAGTAGTTGTAGTAAAAAAGGGGAGATAACGAGCTTTTGACTCACCCCCGCAACCCAAAGAAAGTACAAACAGGCGGTGCGTTAAAGAAAAAAGTCATGGGGAAACTGTTCTGGTAAAAAGAAACGCAGCTAAAGAGGAACTTCCTAATCTTTAAAATATACCAAAATTTTTTAAAGGGGGGGAGGGGAACCGCGGAAAGGGCCCTTTTCGATACCAAAAAAACCGCTGCGGGTCATCAAATGACGACCCGCGTCAGGAAAAACTTGTCCTGTTTCCGACAACCCCACCTAACCTAATCTTTTTTTTATTAACTTTTTCCCATTATAAAAATTAATTATCTGCCCGGGGATCCAGCCACCCCGAATGCTTGGGCTGAGGCTAGCAACCCCCAGCCCTTTTAGCTCCACCTGACTCCAGATTCGAAAACTCCGGTCGGCGGATAACATTTGACTGTTTCCCTAAGAACCTGCTGCAAAGTTCACTCATTAATAAAAGGTACCTGGGGTTTTTGTCGACTGGGGTGGGGGCCTTTTTTTTAAAAAAAGACCTAATTTGCCCAAAATGCCTGCATAAAAAGCGGCTTTTCATATATATGTACTTGTAGAAATAAAGTATTATTATTATTATTATTATTTATTATTATTTTTATTTTCTTCAAAAGGCTGATACAATTTTCCTTTAAAAAGCATTGTGTGAAAAAAGCTTATTTTCCGTAGGGGAGGGTGCCATTTTCGTGGTGGGGTCACATTTGCCCCAGTGGGGAATGGGTCTCCCCCAAGGCTGGAAAGTTGAAAAAATTTCCCCAAGTGTTCAATGTGTTTTTAATTTTCACTTGTCGGTTTTTTGAACCATTCTCTACATTCCTGTCTGACCGCAACATTTGGGATTTTAATACGGGGAAATTCTTCAACTTGCCTAACCCTTGGGCAGCCCTACTTCCACATTGAACAAATGTGACACCACCTACGATGGCCCTCTCTGCCTAGGGTTTAGTTTCTTCTTACACATATGCTGATTTTTTCAAGATTGATGGAGACCACATCGATAAAGGGGGGGACTGTTCCCTAAAAACTCTTTTCTTCACCCATTATCCTTTGTATGGATGATGAACCCACGGGGGGGAAATTTTCCCAGAAAAGACCCCCAAAGCTTGCCCAGGTGAAATTTTTATCAACGTGTTTATATTTGATGTCTTTATTAACTAGTGAATAAGTCTATAAATTTTATAATACTGTACCTGTAGCTTTAATAGGTGAAATCAAGATATATGTTTGGGAAAGAAACCTAATTTAAAAAAGGGAAAAATGAGGTTAAATCATCACAGGAACAATACACAAACCCCCAACACAAACTTACAAACGTCGGACCGAAACATTTTCAGAGTTTTTTCCCAGTTAGGTCATATTGTATAAAAAAAATGTGGATGGGGAGTTGATATTTGTGTTGGCAAAGTTTCAAAAGTTTTTTTTATCTGCCAGGACGGAAATTCACTGTCACACTCAAGCCAAACAGGACTCACATATATTTTTATTTTGGTGAAATGAAATATATTGTGGTCAAACAGAAACTGTTTAAATTTTCTGCCATACATAAATTTTCCCAGTAAATAAATGTAAAAAGTCTTACCACTGAAAACCCGTTAGCTACAGAAAAATTTTGACCCGTCCCCGGGCCCTTTTTTTCCTCTAAAAATTTTAATACCCACAGAATGGGGTAGTAACTTTGTGGAATGGGGAAATTGTTTAAACATTTACTATAGCTTCGCTTGTCTGAGCTGGGAAAAATTTTGCTTGTCCGAGTGGAAATTTGTGCTGGTCTGGCTGGAAATGTTGTGCGTGTCCCAGTGGAAAAGTTGTGCGTGTTTGAGCTGGGGGAAAGTTGTGCTGGGTTCCGAGCTGGAAAAATTGGCTGGTCCGACTGGAAATGTTGTGCTGTGCCGAGCGGAAATGTTGGCTGTGTTTTAGCTGGAAATGTTGTGCTGTGTCTGAACTGGCAATGAGATTTTCACGCATTCCGTTACATTTTTCCACCTTTTTTTTTTCCATTGAAAGTAATGGATTGAGGGTGTGTGTTCCCCCCCCTACTCTCCTCAAAATGAAGTGTGTGGATGGCAGTACAATGGCAGTGTGTGGGTACGTAAGGCGTGTGTGGAGGCGTACAATTCCTGGTGGATGACAGTACAATAATTTTGTGGATGGAAATACAATAATTGTGTGAGACGTAAAAAAATGTGTGGATGCGTCTATGACGTTTTGGGGATGGGAGTAAACACGCGTGTGTGGATAGCGTACAACACTGACAGTGTTGGGGGTAGCAGTCAACACTGACAGTGTGTGGATGCAGTAAAACACTGACGTGTGTTGATACAGTACAAAAGACAGTTGTTGATGACAGTCAAATGACGGGGTCGGAAATACCAGGAGGTGTCGGGAAATCCCGCAGAAGGTAGATAAAAACAAACATTTAAAACATACGGGATCATATCCGTTGAAAAGAACTTTTGTGGAAATTTACAAAAAAAAAAGGCCAGGGGAAAAATTTGACCTGAAACAGAAAATTTAAATACAAGAAATTTATTGCTTTGAGGAAGACCCAAAACCGTAAGGGTTATACAACCCTGGGAGGTTATAAATTGTTAATAGGGGGAGGGAATAGCTCTAATCCCTTTCGTAAAGAGTCTTCACCAGTAGCAAAACCAACATACTAGGGGAGAACTTACTTCGTCAACGCCGCAGAGGAGTGAACACCTTCCACTTTCTCACTCCAGGGGCACATGAAAGGTTGCTTTTTAATGTGGGTTTATATCCTACGACTACAAGGGCCAAGGTGTACGTAAATTTTATGTCAGAATAAAAAACTTTAAGCCCTAAAATGGGGAAATTAAAATTCAGCAAAAAAAGACTGATGGACATAAAAACTGTGTTATTATATTGTGGGGGATGTTTTTTGGTTAATTTGCATAAAGTCTTTGAACTACTCAAGGGCCCCCTAAGGGTGCATGTCGCCCGTTCAACAGCAAATTATTGTTCCTTTGGGTATAGCATGGACCGGGTCGCGGGGGGGTTGACCCCTGGGCCAAAATCCAGGTTAAATTTATGTGTTCCTTTTTTAAAAAAATAGGGGTTAAAGTAAATTTTAATTTACCACTTTTACACACATGAAAGATTCCCGTTTGGTTTAATGTTTTTGACCTGGAGGGCATAGGCCAGGGATGGAAATACACTTCCCAGGTTAGGGTTTGGTCAGATTTGTCAGGTAACAAGAAATTTCCTGCGCGGGTCTTTATGATGACCCGACAGCTGCAGCTTTTGGTCGTCTGACCGAGGCTTCCACACCTTGCCTGTAACACCTGTGTTACTGGGGGAAGGCGCCTTGCTGCCCCGAGGTCGGGCAGTCTGGCTCCTGCCCCACACTTCACAATATTAATTATTTGCATTATTTTTACTATTTTTTGCTAATAATATCATCTTTTTAGTAAGTTTTTTATAACTTTTTTCCTTCATTACTTTCTATTTTTCCCCATAAAAACAATGCGGGAGTCCATACGTTTAATCTTTTGCATCGGGTAGCTTTAGACGTAACGGTGCGGGCTGTGAGGTGAGTACCCTAGCTCAGTGGTCACACCCTCTGCGGGCTAGGTTTTCCCCGGGCCTATTAAACCGAAGGGTCGCGGGTTAATTTTATATGGAAAGGCAGTGGACAAAATTTTTGCTGTATATTTGTTAAGGTTACTACAGTAACCACAAAGGGGTAGGTGTCCCGTCCCCGGACCCTTTGTTTTCCCCTGTAATATTTTAATTACTGCCCACACCGAGGGTCCCAAGGGGACTTCATTTTTGGGGTCCCAAACTTGAACTGTTATGTGGTCACCCCGTGCCAGCAACGGGTAACCTAAGTAAAAAAAAAAATTAAAAATTTAATATTAACTATTTTTTGTAATGAATTACACTATATTATTAACATTATTATTTTTTAAAACCCCTTTCATACACTGACCAAAAAATTTTAAAGCACTGTGGAGTAAAATAGTTTCGGGCCCTCTCCGGGGGATTGGGGGCCCTGAAGTTAATAAAAATAATAATAATTCCTTTATTTCTAAATCTTACATATAATACTGAACATCAAAGGGTTACAATCCCACGGG
Organism: Cherax quadricarinatus; assembly: GCF_026875155.1. Taxonomy (NCBI): domain Eukaryota; kingdom Metazoa; phylum Arthropoda; class Malacostraca; order Decapoda; family Parastacidae; genus Cherax; species Cherax quadricarinatus. The sequence goes on from NC_069492.1 coordinate 23,861,363, forward strand.
TTGTTGGGTAAGACACTATGCAACAGTTAGACAACTTTTTTCGAAACGTTTTGCCTCACAGTAGGCTTTTTTCAGTCGAAACAGAAAGTGGGCAGGAAAGTAGAGAGTGAAGCGATGTAATCAGTCCTCACATTCGAAGACACCTCAAGCCCTTTCCCAACGTCCTGAATTTTACTGCACCTACAGACCTGCTCCTCCCCAAGCAATGCCCTTAAACTTTAAAACCCACTTCCACCGTGACAACTTTGATAAAGTTGCCTAAACCCACCCCTCCCCCTCTCCCAGCCTGCTGTTACCAACCTTTACACCTCACAGCTGCTCCGTCGAACCTCGTCACCTCTACCACCTTTGTGTTCTCCCCAGTGAACCCACTCCAAAAGGGAAGATAACGACGACTCCAGTAAACCCCCTCAGGGGAAAAACCCTTATTTTTTAACTTCCCCTTCAAATACTGACACCAGACCGTACTGAACTTAAAAAGCCTCGGTGCGGAACAGTCAAGAGCAGGAATCCCGCTTCATTAACTCCCCCAAGTTCTTGGTTCACAACTTACGTTTCCCTTCAGCAACAAGGCTAAATTATACCCCATTAGAACAGTTAAAAAAAGTTTGAAAATGGCTCCTTTGCAAACCCTGCCCCCTCATTCCCTATAACTCCCATATGTGTTTACCTCTGATGGACTACCCTGCTGCCAGTACTAAAAGTTTAAAGATTAACTACCACAATTAAATGAACATTCCTGCTATTCCTGTTCTAAAGTCTGCCCCCGATGTTTTAGCTGCGGGGGTTAAGCCCGGCTCTATTTCTTTACTAAAAATACCCCTCCCGAGTATTTTCATTGCCCCGTTTCCCCGCTATCCATTGGGTTTTTACCAAACTTGTTTGTTGCTTGTTTGTTTGTCTTAGATATTTCCCTGACTATGGAACTGAATTTCTCAGGCCGAGGGACTGACAACCTCAAATTCTGATGGATGATTACTTCGTTTCACATTTTACTGTTCCTGCCTACTTTCTGTTTTCGATGAAAAGCCTAGTGTAGGCGAAACGTTTGGGAAATAAAGTTTTAAAACTGTTGATATGTGTCTTACCTAAACATAAAATACTACTGTACATGTCTTGTTTTACATGACTGTACATGTAATACTACAATACGAAAATCACTCACAACGAAAGAAAAAGATTGGGGAGCGGTGCAACACCCCCAGTGAAAAGCAGGGTGTCACTAGCACGTAGAGACAAAACAATAAGTGTCGGGGCCCGGGGAAACGTTCAACGCCTCCCGCATAAAAGGGGGTTACCAATAGCCCCCTGGCTGTCTTAAGCGGGCACTGGACAAGCACCTAAAGTCGGCACCTGACCAGCCGGGCTGTGGCTCGTACGCTGGATTGCGTGAGCCACAGAACAGCCCGGTTTATCAGGCTCTGATCCCCAGGGGGCCTGTCAAGACAGGGCCTCGGGCGTTTTACCCCCCAACTCTCTCCGGTAAACTCCGGGATATAGAAAAACCCCTTGTTTTTGCGAGCATTTCGGGCAAATTAGGTAATTTTGTCCCCGGATGCGACCCCCCCCAAAACTAACACCCGTTTCCCATTTTACGCAGGTAAACACGACAGCAAGGTTTTAAGGAAACCCCCTTTTTTTTCTGTCGTCCGGGGATCGATCCCCGGACCTCATTTGTGTGGCGAGTGTGGGGTTTATAATAAACATATTAAACTAAGCTGGTCATGTCTAAACACTTACACCCACATGGGAAGGAGAAGGACGGTTGTCTGATAGGTCAGAGTCACTCGCTTATAATTATGTTTAGGGAAAAAAGTTAAAATAAGATAAAATTTTTGTTCGGTTTTAACCCCGAGGGTTAGCCCCCGGAAAACCAAGAAAGTCAGTGGTCATCGAGGGGCTGTCTAACTTATTTTCCCTTGGGTCCCTTTTCTTGTCCCCCCCTCAGTAGTAGTAACCGTAAACCGTACCTGTACGTTTACTAAAAGCCAAACCCTCTCTGCCTGAGTCACTATTGAATTTAATTGTGCTGACCTCAGCGTATCAAAAGGCCCCCCCACATAGGGGACTGGGGCGGCTGTCAGTGTTACGAGTGTGAGCAAAGGGATAGGTAGGCTGGAAGGGCTCTCTCCCATATCGCAATAATAGTAATAACGCCCACGTGAGATTTTTTTCCTAAACCTGTTCGAACTCCCCCATATAAAAAGGGGGCACGGTGTGGAGCGTGGGTTTAGTTTTTAAGATAATTCAAGAAGTTAGAAGGCTGTTTGTGAGATAGCGGCAGGGTCAAAGGTGAACCCCAGCCGCAGACTACTCCCCCCACCCCCCCCCCACCGCAAACCTGTTGCAGCCGTTTCAAGCTTCCTCTTAGTTCGTGTGCTAATTGCTTCAATCTCCAGGGGTTTACCCGGATTTTTCAATTAAGCCAGTCGTAAGCCAGACTGTGGAAGTAACGCCAGTCCCGCTATCATCCCGCCTGTCTCCTGTCATCCAATGCTCCTCCTGCTTTGTGATGTTTAAAATCTTCCAGTCAGCCATTCTCGTGGGGTAAGCCCGTCAGCCAACCCAAGCTTTAAACCCCTGGAAAAGAGAAAGTAAGCCAGCAGTTAAAAGTAAACCAAAATTCCTCTGAAGATTTCTATATCGCTTTTGTGCCCCTGTTGGTGCTAAGAGTGGTTTTCACCATTCTGTGGGTAGAGTGGGTTATCAAACCCCTTGTGGGTAGGTGGGGGTGCGCGTCGTGATGCCGCAGGTCACACCCACCCCCCCAACCCCTAAGAAAAAGATCTGTGGGTTTCAAATAAACCCGAACCGGCTCATTCTTTTTAATTTCAAATAACCAGAACCCGGTCGTTTTTCCAATTCGGGGAATTGAGCGCCCCCGTCAAACCGTCCATGGTGACAGAGGGGATATGGTAACCATCCCTTCACAATTCCTTTGAAGCCTTTAAACATTCGGAATGACAAACCCTGCTGATGTTTGCTTCCATGTCCTGACATGAGATTTTGGGGAGGGTAGAAAAGCTTTTTGAT
>NC_069492.1:23864895-23932170 GCF_026875155.1 Cherax quadricarinatus
TACAATTTCTTACATATAATTTTGTTGATTCCTCAGAAAAACCGTAAGAGTCAAACACAGAAAACTTACCTTCAATTTTTTGTGTACCTATTTATTATATTAGAAATCGTCGTGATGTATTCATCACGCCCTGTTTCTAACAAGATGAACGGGGGGTAAATCAAATACTTAAAAAAAATGTTTGAATATTAAAAAAAGTCAATTGAATATATAGAAATAAAAATTTTTTTCAGTGACTTTTTTATTTAAGTGGCCTGGTGGCTAAAGCTCCCCTTCACAACAGAGTGTCCGGGTTGATTCCGGCGGGGGAAACATTTCGCACTTTTCCCTTACATGTTTTCCTGTTCATAGCAGCGAATAAGTATGGGTTTTTGTCGTGGTAGGGTCAATCCTGGGGTATCATGTGGGAGTTCGTACGTGGATTGGGTAAAAGAAATACTCACGTGGCTGTTATTAGTATTATTGCGTATGTGGAGGGGGCCCTTGCCACCCGTCCCTATCTCCTTGCTCACACTCGTAAATGACTAGCCGCCCACGTACCTATTGAGGGGGCCTTTGATACTGTGAGGTCGCACAAATGAATTCGAATGCCAGGCAGAGACGGTTGGTCGTTGAGGTCACGATACACTTTACTGGTAATGGTTATATCTGAGAGGGGCGAGCTAAGTATGTCGTCCCGACATCAATAATACAAACTGAGATGGCAGGTAACGGCTTGGTGTTTAACAATGAAAGTACACAACAATTAAAACATTTTTATAATAAGTAGAACTTGGGAATGAAAGTTACGTAACTGAAACTGAATGAAATACAAGGTATATTTATAGTACAATTTTAAAACCAAAAAATGAACGAATTCAAATTGAGATAAAAGTGAAAAAAAAAAAATTTTGATCGATCGATCGTATTCGTTTTGATTAGGATTGGGGAAAGGAAATTTTACAAAGAAAGAAGGTTTAACAAAAAGGCAGATTCGGTGCACGCAAATCTAGACTTTTAAAACTTCAGAATGCGGAGAAAAACATGAAAAAAAAAAAAAAATTCTTGAATATGAAAAGTTGATACTGTAATTTTATCTATACGGGTTTATTTACATTTAACCCCAACTCTGCGGGGTAAGATTGGCATATGCAGAATGGGTGTCATTCTGGGGGGAAATAAATCGTAGATTGGCTAACTCAGCGTTTTTGGGCAAATCTGAATTGGAAGTTACAAATGAACTTGAGGATTCTAAAATACCTGTCGTGTACGTGGGGAAAATAACGACATTGGTTGATCGTTCTGAACGGTATCAGGGAAGAGGTACAGGATCAGGGGGATTGTCGGGTCTGCACATTAGTGGGTTGGAACATAATCATCAATACAAAATTTCATTTGATTAAAGCGTTCCCTTATTGACCAGTAAAATCTCTTACCTTATATTATTACAGTGATAGTTCCTACTGGAAAGGACCAAACAAATTTTTGATCAAGTTTTGGGCATTGCAGACGTTTTTTTAAATTTAATAGAAAACTCCGAACCTACTTTGATTTTGGAGGCCTTTTGATCGGTGTTTGCGATCTTGAAAATTTGTGTTGTTTTGAAGTTTTTTCACGGATTTTCTAAAAAACACTTTGAGCAAAAGCTGGTACGAGTTGCTATAAAATCATCGGGTTGTAATTTGGTTTCGGTTAAAAATAAACAACTCATAAGGCAAACGTTTTTTACACCGTACAATCATAATGGGGGTTTACCTATAGAAACATTGAAAGCAAAATTTAAATACCCCAAACGCACCGGTTTTATAACTTCACCCCCATTTTCCCTTTTGGGATTGATAAAATGGCTTCAAGCATCAATACTTTTTTATTGGTTCGTTCCGCTCCCCCCATTGCTGGCGGATGAGGGGGAAAAATTGGGGTTTTTAGAGATCTTGTAAAAGGTAAAAAAATTTTCAAGAATTTCATTACAAAATTCACCCCCATTATCTGTTATGGGGACTTAGGGGGGGGTTTTATGCCTGCAGTATGCGTTTTTTAAAACGTTTTTTGTACTGTCTCGGCAGTTTTTATCTGCAATAGGAACAAATCACAATTTTCGGTGAAAGGGGTTTTTTCACCATAACACCGGGTTTGTTACCTTGGGGGAAAACATTAAAATTGTTAACAATTAGCGCAACTCTTTCCAAGGTTCGCTAGTAGTTGGTACACTTGGATTGGAAATTTAGGCCCATTAGCTTCCCTTTTTATTTGCATGCAGGACACTCTTTCAAAACATACCAGAAAAATTCATTTCCCCATTCGGGGCCCAAAAGTTTTCAATCGGGCTTGTTTTACTGAACGATCCATCCCGGGTGTGCAACCCCTGGAACGTGAACTAGGAAAGGTAATTCACTAGTGATGTGGAATTACTAACTGGTATACTCTTTGCTAGGAGTCCCCAAAACTGGGCTGTTCGATACAGAAATTCTTGGTTATGAAAAAAGTCACTGAGGGTGTGGGGGCTTCACATTCAAAATAAGTTTTCCCTGGAGCGGAATCAAATCCCCCAGCCCACAGGGATCTGTTTTGAGCTTTCTTTAATCTTCGCACTAAATGGAGGGTCTGCAGTTACTATACTAACATTCGCGATAAGGATTGCGCTACATTTGACTTGCCAGGAAATGCTCAAAGGGGGGATTAAAAACTTGGATAGTCAAGGTCCATCTAGCAACCTTCCATGGGTTTGTTTGTTCGGAATAAGGGTATCAGGGGCATGGTCTGTCAAGACATGACAGAGTACTGAAAAATAATTCTGGGAAAGGTTTTTTAAAAAAAAGACCATACTATTGCTAAGTTCTTGCTCGTCACTGTTAAATATTTTCACCCTTCGTAAGGACTGGCTAGAATTGCAACTGCGTTGACTTCCCCATCGGTTTCGAGCAGTAGGCACTATCCCAATTGAACTAGCATCAGTTGTCAGATAGAAGGTTGAAAAAATCTGGGAAAATTTTAAAAATTTGGGGCAGAAGTTAGTTTTCTTTTGAGTTTGGAATGTCTTTCTTGACGGAAGGGCCACACAAAAGGGCATCTTTCTTAAGCAAAATCAGTTAGAGGAGCAGTAGGAAAAAAAAATTGGGAATGAAAGATCTATAAAAAACCCCCTAAGCCCACAAAAAGGGTCTTCGGCATCGCAGTTTTGGGAGTTGGAAAATTTTGTACTGCAGTTACTTTTTTTGGTCAGTCGTAAAACCCCCCTAGGAGTGCTACGTGCCAAAAAACTTTAATTTTTGACTGAAAAAAAGAATTTTGACAGTTGATCTTTAAAATTTGGTTCTTCAAATTACAAAATACATCAAGTCTTTTCAAGTGTGATCCCGTCTTTGAAATGACGATTAGTCATTAAGTCCCATAAATGATTACCTATGAGACTCTAAAGTTTAGTCATGAGCCTTTTAGAACGGGGATAGGGGAAGATGAATCCAAATGCCATACGGAGGGAAATGATAAAGACCTTAGGAGTGGAGATGCGTTAGTCTTGGCTTTTCTCGTGAAGAGGGGTTGCCAAAAACCTTGAAAAAATCTAGGGTTTTAAAAGACTTTTTTCTCCCATATTACGTAAAAGTTTACCAGTACAGGGGGGGAAAGCGATTTTTAATGGTTTTCGCGTTTTTAATTCCTAAAATCAAACACTGGACGCCAAGTACCATCCTTTTGGTACTGTTTAAGGGTGATTCCCAAAGGGGAATTGCTAGGTGCAATATCCATCATCAAGCATTTGTTGATCTTCTTCTGCGACAGCAACTTGTGAAAGAGGATTCTGTCAGGTAGTAGTGGCTAGTACCCCGGTTCAAGTGGAAAAGATGGGACAATAGTTCGTTATACCCCTCTTTCACCTGGTAAAGCAAAGGCTTTTCGACGTTTGTTCAACAGAGTCAAAAACGTTGACTTCATCTGGGAAGTCAGTGGGAGTAAGTCTTTTCCCCAACGGGGAAAAAAAATTTTATCCGTGAAGTGGATGAGGTCTCCCGGCAGAAATAGCACCGACCCACTGGGAGTGAAACTCATCCCTTTCCCCGAAAGGGTAAAGGTGTGAAAAAGGTCAAAAGATTGGTATTTGCTCTGAGGCGAACACTGTGACCAGAAGTGTTGGCCCCGGTAGAAATGGATCTTACTATCGTACAAACATGAAAGGGTGGTTTAACAAATAGACCTTTTATTTGCGGGAAACACTGTCAATAGGAGTTATCCCATCTGGAAAACCCAGGGAAAAACTAGACACTCTAGTGAGAGCCCCGCCCCCACAGAAACGTCTTTCTGCAGACGGCATGTGACTCAACAAGAGATGGCATTATGTTTCAAGTAATTGTTTCCGACAAGGCGTCCCTTGGGGAAACTATACTCGAATAGCAGGTTGCGGGATAGGTTGTGCACTAAGGCAAAACTGAGGGTCCTCGGACACTTGAGGCACGGACACCCCCCCAAAATAATTTGGCCAATCAAAACCCCCCACCCTTGGTAAAAATGGAAAGATTGTTTTAAGGGCAATCCGTTCACTACCTGGCATATAAAGATTTTTTTATAAGGCTTAACCCCAGAATAACGATCAAGTCGTCAATTTTTGGCATGCCATCGATAAGGGTCGAGACAAGCGGGAAGTCTCCATGGTAGCAAATCCCAGTAGAAAGGGCACAGGGGGAAAATAAACTGGTCGCAAAAGGGAAAGGAAGAGTGAAAGTCTTACCTTGGAAAAAAGGTTAGGGAAGTCCGACCCCGGACACGAGGTGAGAAACCCGATACCCCACTAAGGGAGGGAAAAGGAGTCGGTTTTCGAAGGACATGTGTAACTTCTTACCTTTAAAAAAACTAGACCTAATAAAATTGACTTTCGCCCCGAGTCCATGAACAAATGAACGGGCGCATTTAAAAAAAAGATGCTTGCAATTTTGGGCCCATGGTTGCATTGGAAGTTATGTGCCAAAAAGGTGGGTTGTCATCAGGAAAAGACTTGTTCACCCTCCCAAAATTTCTATGTCAGAGAATGTGAACAACTCATCAGCAGGGTTTCATTCTCGAGACTGCTTAAAGGGTTCAAAGGAAAAATTTTGAACGGGGTTGGTTTGTATCATTATCACCCCCTGTTTTACCAGGGACGGTTTGACTGGGGCGTCGAATTTTCCCCCGAAATTTGGGGAACGGCTGGTTCTGGTTAGTTTGGAATTTAAAGAATGAGCCTGGTTCTGGTTATTTTGAAAACCCCCGGGGATCTGTTTCCTTAGGGTTGGTGGTGGTGGGTGTGTTTGTGGCACTCACTGACGCGCACCCCCACTTACCCCCGAGGTGGCTTGTAAACCCCCCCCTATCCCAGGAATGGTTGAAAACCCCCTTTAGCATCAAAAAAGGGAGACAAGCGATTGGGCAATACTTCGAGGAATTGGCTTTTTTCTTAATGCGTGGCTTCTTCTTCTCTCGCTGGGTTTGAAGTGGGTTGGGACGGGTTTCCCACGAGAATGGTGACTGGAAGCGTTGTAAAGAGCCAAAGCCGGAGGACAGTTTGGAGACAGGAGACAGGCGGATGATAGGCTGATGGCGTTCCTTCCACAGTCGGGGTTACTGATGGCTTATTGCAAAATCCGGGTCAAAACCCTCGGAGATTGAAGCAATTTGCCCCCACGAAATAAGCCAGGAAGCTTGAAAGGCTGCACAGGCTTGCAGGTGAAAGGGTTTTGAGGGGAGGGGTCTGTGGCTGGAGGTTCCCTTTGACCCCCGCCGCTACTCTCAAAAAGCCCCTTCTAAATTCTTGAATTTCTCTTAAAAACGAATTTCCCCGTCCCACCGGTGCCACCCTTTATCATTGTGGGGTTCGATACATGGATTAGGTAAGAAAATCCGTAGGCTGTTATTTGTATTATTGCAGATATGTGGAGAGAGCCCTTGCCAGCCGTACCTATCTCCTTGCTCACACTCGTAACACTGACTAGCCGCCCACAGTACCCTATGTGAGGGGGCCTTTTGATACTGCTGAGGTCAGCACAATATGAATTCAGATAGTGACTCAGGCAGAGACGGTTGGTCGTTGAGTCAACGATACACTGGTTACTGGTTACTGGTTACTACTACTGAGAGGGGGACAAGATTAAGGACCACAATGGAAATAAGTTAGACAGTCCTCGATGACGCACTGACTTTCTTGGGTTATCCTGGGTGGCTAACCCTCCGGGGTTAAAAATCCGAACGAAATTTTATCTTATCTTAACTATTTTCCTAAACTGATATATATAATGCGAGTGACTCTGACCTGATCAGACAACCTGTCCTTCTCCTTCACTGATGTGTGTAGTAAGTGTTTGAGACATGACCAGCTTAGTTTAATATGTTTATTATGAACCCCACACTCAGCTCACACAATGAGGTCCGGGGATCGATCCCCGGTACGACTAGAAAACATAAGGGCGTGTTTCCTTAAAACACTTGCTGTCTGTGTTTACCTGTCAGTAAAATAGGTATCTGGGTGTTAGTGGATTGGTGCGGGTCGCATCCTGGGACAAAATTTACCTAATTTGCCCGAAATGCTCAGCATAACAAGGGGTTTTCTATATACCTGGAGTTTACCTGGAGAGAGTTCCGGGGGTCAACGCCCCCGAGGCCCTGTCTGTGACCAGGCCTCCTGGTGGATCAGAGCCTGATCAACCAGGCTGTTACTGCTGGCTGCACGCAATCCAGCGTACGAGCCACAGCCCGGCTGGTCAGGTGCCGACTTTAGGTGCTTGTCCAGTGCCTGCTTGAAGACAGCCAGGGGTCTATTGGTAATCCCCCTTATGTATGCTGGGAGGCAGTTGAACAGTCTCGGGCCCCTGACACTTATTGTATTGTCTCTTAACGTGCTAGTGACACCCCTGCTTTTCACTGGCGGATGTTGCACCGTCTGCCAAGTCTTTTGCTTTCGTTGTGAGTGATTTTCGTATATAGTAGTATTACATGTACATGTACATGTAATACAAGTACATGTACATGTAGTATTATATGTGTTAGGTAAGACACATATGCAACAGTTAGACAACTTTATTCCGAAACGTTTCGCCTACACAGTAGGCTTCTTCAGTCGAATACAGAAAGTAGGCAGGAACAGTAGAGATGTGAGACGATGTAATCGTCATCAGAATTGGGTTGGCAGTCCTCGGCTGGAGAAGTCGTCATAGTCAGGAATATTGAAGATCAAACAAGCAAGCAGCAGCAAGTTTGGTAAAATCCATGGGTGAGCGGGAAGCGGGACAGATGAAGAATGCTTGGAGAGGGGTATTTGAGAAGAGAAATAGAGCAGGGTAACCAGCAGCTAAGCGATCGTGGGGCAGATTGAGAACAGGAATAGCAGGGACTGTTGCATTGAACTTGTGGTAGTTGAAGTCTTGAATCTTGAGTAGCTGGCAGCAGGCTAGGTCACATCAGAGGGTAGAACACATATGGGAGTTATAGGAGTAACTGAGGAGGCAGGTTAGCAATGGAGCCATTTCAAACTTTTTGAAGCTGCTTCTAGATAGGTGGTATAATTTAGCCTTGTTGCTGAAGGTGAAACTTTAGAGGCTTGATGAACTCAAGAACTTGGGTGAGTGTGAAAGTGAAGCGGTGTTTTCACATGCATACTTGACTGTTCCAGCACCGAGGCTTTTGTAGAGTTCAGTACAGGTCATGGTGTCAGTATTTGAAGGAGAAGTGTAAAAGGTAAGGTTTTTCCCCATGAGGGTTTACTGGAGTCGTCGTTATCTTCCTCTTCTGGAGTGGATTCACTGGGAGAATCTACAATGGTGGTAGCAGGTGACTGAGGTTCGACAGGAGCAGCTGTGAGGTGTAATGGTTGTGTAACAGCAGGCTGGGAGAGGTGGGAGGCGGTGGTTGAGGCAACTTGATCAACGTTGTCAGCGGTGGAAGTGGTTATAGAAGTTACAGGAGCAGTTGCTTGGGCAGGAGACAGGTCTGTAGGTGCAGTAAAGTTCAGGACGTTGGGAAGGATCTTGAGGATGTCTTCTGAAGGTGTGATGGACTGATTACATCGTCTTCACATCTCTACTGTTCCTGCCTACTTTCTGTATTCGACTGAAGAAGCCTACTGTGTAGGCGAAACGTTTCGGAATAAAGTTGTCTAACTGTTGCATATGTGTCTTACCTAACAACCTGTCGGTATTGTATACCATTTTGATGTTCAGTATTATATGTACATGTACTTATAGAAATAAAGGAATTATTATTATTATTATTAAGCTTCAGGGCCCCTAATCCCGGAGAGGTCCCAGAAGCTATTTTACTCCACAGTGCTTAAAATTTTTAGGTCTAGTGTATGAGAAGGGGTTTTAAAAAATAATAATGTTAATAATATAGTGTAATTCATTACAAAATAATAGTTAATATTAAAACTTTTAATTTTTATTTTATCATGTAGGTTAGCCGTTGCTGGCTACGAGGGTGACCACATAACAGTTCAAGCTTCTGGACCCCAAAAATGAAGGTCCACCATTGTACCCTCGGTGTGGGCAGTAATTAAAATATTACAGAGGTACATAATGGGTCCAGGGACTGGACACCTACACCTTGCTGGTTACTGGTAGTAACCTTAACCAAATATACAGCAAGATATTTGTCCACTGCCTTTCCATATGAATTAAGCCTGCGACCCTTCGGTTGTGAAATATGGCCAGGGGAAAGCGCTAGACCCGCAGAGGCTGTGACCACTGAGCTACGGGTGACTCACCTCACAGCCAGCACCGTTACGTCTAATGCTACCTGATGCAAAATGATTAAACGATATGGACTCCCCAGCATTGTTTCTATGGTGATAAATAGACAAGTAATGAAGGAACATAAGTTATAATAAACTTACTAAAATGATGATATTATTAGCAATATAATAGTAAAACTAAGTGCAAATAATTGAATATTGTGAAGTGTGTGGCAGGAGCCAGACTGCCCGACCATCGTGGGCAGCAAGGCAGCCTCTCCTCCAGTATACACAGGTGTGTACACTGGCAAGTGTAGTGGAAGGCCTCGGTCAGACGACCAAAAGCTGCAGCTGTCTGGGTCATCATATAAGACCCGCGTCAGGAAACTTCATCTGTTACCTGACAAATCTGACCTAACCTAACCTGGGAAGTGTATTTCCATCCCTGGCCTATTGACCTCCAGGTCAATAACAGTTAAACTCAACACAGGAAGTCTTTCAGTGTGTGTACAAGTGAGTAAATTGAGAATTTACTTTAATCCCTATTTTATATCAAAGGAACTATCATATAATTTATACCTGGAGTGTGTTCCAGGGGTCAACGCCCCCGCGACCCGGTCCATGACTATATCCAAGGAACAATAATTTGCTGTTGAACAGGCGACATGCAGCCTTAGTGGCCCTTGAGTAGTTCAAAGACTTTAATGCAAATTAACCAAATAACATCACCCACAATATAATATACACCGAGACGTTTATGTCCATCAGTCTTTGTTTGCTGAGAGTTTAATTCCCATTTTAGGGCTTAAAGTTTTTATGTCTGACAGTGAAAAGTTTACGTACAGCCTTGATGACCTAGTGTAGTCGATAGGATATAAACCCACATTAAAAAGCAACGTCTTCAGTGTGTCTGGAGTGAGACAAGTGGAAGGTGTTCACTCACTACTGCGGCGTTGACGAAGTAAGTTCTCTCCTTATGTATGTTGGATTTTGCTACTGGTGAAGGACTCTTGATCGAAGGTATTAGAGCTATTCCCTCCCCCTATTAATCATATTTAATAACCTCCCAGGCTATGTATAACCCTTACGGTTTTGGCTCTTCCTCATAATGCAATAATTTTCTTGTATTAAGTTTACTGTTATCAGGTCAATGTTTACCTCCGGCCTTGTTTTTATGTAAATTTTCCAGCATAAAGTATACTTTTCAACGGATATGCATGCACGTATGTATATATGTACATGTGTATGTTTTTATCATGACCTTCTGTCAGGATGTTCCCGACACCTCTCTGGGTATTTCCGACCCCTGTCAGTGTTGTACTGTCATCAACACACTGTCAGTGTTGTACTGTCATCAACACACTGTCAGTGTTGTACTGCTATCCACACACTGTCAGTGTTGTACTGCTATCCACACACTGTCAGTGTTGTACTGCTATCCACACACTGTCAGTGTTGTACTGCCATCCACACACTGTCATAGTACTGTCATCCACACAATTATTGTACTGTCATCCACACAATTATTGTACTGTCATCCACACAATTATTGTACTGTCATCCACACACTGGAATTGTACTGCCATCCACACACTGCCATTGTACTGCTATCCACACACTGCCATTGTACTGCCATCCACACACTGTCAGTGTTGAGGGAGGAGTAGGTAGGAGGGAACACACACTCCTCAATCCATTACTTTCAATGAGAAAAAACAAGGTGGACAATGATAACTAGGAAATGCGTGAAAATCTCATTGCCAGTTCAGACACAGCACAACATTTCCAGCTCAAACACAGCACAAACATTTCCAGCTCGGACACAGCACAACATTTCCAGCTCGGACACAGCACAACATTTCCAGCTCGGACACAGCACAACATTTCCAGCTCAAACACAGCACAACATTTCCAGCTCGGACACAGCACAACATTTCCAGCTCAGACACAGCACAACATTTCCAGCTCGGACACAGCACAACATTTCCAGCTCAGACACAGCGCAATGCTATAGTAGAATGTTTAAACAATTTCCACATTCCAGCAACAGGTTACTACCCCATTCTGTGGGTAGTTAAAATATTGTAGAGGCATATAATGGGTCCAGGGACTGGGTCTAATGTTTCTGTAGCTAATCTGGTTCAGTGGTAATGAACTGTTTACATGTATTATACTGGGATAATTTTGTTATGTGCAGAAAATTTAAACAGTTTCTGTTTGACCACAATATACTTTCATTTCAGCCAAAATCAAAGTATACTGTGAGTCCCTGTTTGGCCTGAGTGTGACAGTGATATTCACGGTCTGGCAGGATATAAAAACGTTTGAAACTTTGCCAACACAAATATTCAACTCACCATCCACATTTTTCTTTATACACATATGACCTATACATAGGAGAAAGAAACTCATGAAAATGTTTCGGTCCGACGTTGTAAGTTTGTGTGTGGGAGTTGTGTGTATTGTTCCTGTGACTGTATTATACCTCATTGTTCTCTTTATAATTAGGTTCTCTTTCCAAACATATATCTTGATTTGCACCTACTTAGAAGCTACAGGTACAGTATTAGTAAAATTTATAGACTTATTCACTATGTTGAATGAAGATGCATCATAATATTCAACTAGCAGTTGATAAATTAGACACCTGGGCAACGCTTGGGTATCTTTACTGAGGAAACGTTTCGCCACACAGTGGCTTCATCAGTCCATACAAAGGATAATGGTGAAGAACAGGAGTTTGAGGTAATCAGTCCCTCAGCCTTGAGTCGATGTGGTCAGTCCATCAATCTTGAAAAGAATACAGCATATGTGTGAAGAAGTAGCTTATATACCGTAGGCAGGAGAGGTGCAGCAGTCGTAGGTGGTGTCACATTTGTTCAATGTGGAAGTAGGTCGTGCCCAAGGGTTAGGCAAGTTGAAGAATTCCCTGTATTAAGATCCCAAGATGTTGCTGTGTCAGACAGGAATGTAGATGAATGGTTCAGAGAACCGACAAGTTGATAAATTAGACACATGTGCAACACTTGGGAATTCTTCAACTTGCCTAGCCCTTGGGCACGACCTATTTCCACACTGGACAAATGTGACACCACCTACGACTGCTGCACCTCTCCTGCCTACGGTATATAAGCTTCTTCACACATATGCTGTATTCTTTTCAAGATTGATGGACTGACCACATCGACTCAAGGCTGAGGGACTGATTACCTCAAACTCCTGTTCTTCACCATTATCCTTTGTATGGACTGATGAAGCCACTGTGTGGCGAAACGTTTCCTCAGTAAAGATACCCAAGTGTTGCACCTGTGTCTAATTTATCAACTTGTCGGTTCTCTGAACCATTTATCTACATGTAGCAATTGTATACAGCCTTATTGGAAGACAATAATAAAATAATTAATATATATAATGTAATATAATAATATCTTTATTTCCTACAAAGTACATACTATAAGAAAGCCGCTTTTGAGTGCAGATGTGCGCTCTAATTGTATTGGGATCAAATTAGGTCAGTTTTGTCCAAAATGAGACCCCTCAGTCGACGAACATCCAGGTACCTATTTTTATACTAATGAGTGAACCATTGAACGCAGGTGTCTTATGGAACATCGTGCTAATGTTATCCAGCCGTACGGAGATTCAGATACCATTGGAAGTCAGCGTTGTGAGCACAAGGGCTGGGGTTGCTTTGCCTCAGACCAAGCTTGTCGTGAGTGGTTCTGGATCACTGGAAGATACAGATAATTAATTTCTTATATAGGAAAGTTAATAAAAAATAAGATTAGGTTAGGTAGGGTTGTCAGGAAACAGGACAAGTGTTTCCTGACGCGGGTCTGTCATTTGATGACCCGCAGCTGGAGTTTTTGGTTATCTGACAGAGGCCTTCCGCTGGCTTACCCCTCCACCCCTTTAAAAATTATGGTTATAGTTTAGATTAGCGAAGTTCCTCTTTAGCTGCTGTTTCTGTTACGCAGAAAGAGTTTCTCATGACTTTTTTCATTTACGTCACTCGCTGTTTGTACTTTCTTTGTGGTTGCAGGGGTCGAGTCACAGCTCGTTATCTCACCTCTTTACTGACAACTACTGAGTGTTTGTCACAAAGAAACAGCTTATTTGGCATTTTTATGGCGTAATTAAAAAGATATACTAGAGCATATCTTGAACAATTTTTAAAAATTGTATAGTAATCTTTCGTGTTTCAGGGAGATGCAAATATATCTGTGGTCAGCCAGTTGATACTTGAAAAATAACAGGGTCGTTGTCGCTTATGACTTGGTGCATGGATAAGATTATCCCCTTTTCAAGGACCAACATATGGTCACCATTCGCTCATATAGGCAGGACCATGGATGGATGATTACAGCAAGTCTCGTCTCCGTGTGTTGTGGTCACCTTGCTACTGCTGCTACTGCTGATGTTACTGCTACTATGTTATAAGGAATAACCACTGGCGATGCAAGCAAGCCATCACACCACTCCAACCGGATGACCTTAACAAGGCCAACACTAGATGTAACAACCACACTTAGACGCTAAAAAACCACCACGTAGACGCATAACAAACCACCAGTAGCGCTAACTAAACTCCACATTTAGACGCCTCAAACAAAACCTCACCACTAGGACGTTAACAAGCCACCACCAGACGACGTTAACAAGCCATCCCATCACAGAGAAGGCTTGGCCCCTCAACCTCCCTCAAGGGAGATTCCTTGATGCTGGTGAGGGGCTCTTGGATATAGCGATTGGATCTGTGCTCCAGTTCCCTAAATTGGAGTCTGAATACCTTCCATCACGCCCACCCCGCCACATGTGTTGGTATAATCCGGGTTTGCTTTCTCTCCCATGATCTCTAATAATAGACTCCTCAGGGTACCTTGATGATGGTGAGGGGCTCTTGATGCCAGGAATTAGACATATTCATCCCATTCTTTAAATCATAGCTGATTGCCGCCCATTCCCAAGTGTGTATTAGAATTTCCTCCTACGTGGTTAGACGCTTCCACTAAATATAATAGAGGTAATGGTTTAAACGGTTGAAAAGCACTTAAGAGCAGTTACACACTTGACTGGTGTGAGGGTCAGTAAACTGTGTCAGAGAATCTTTTAAGGTGAGGACGATGATGCTGCGATGTTATTGAAGGGCTCTTGATTCAGGGATATGGAGTTATCTTTTTCTCGCTTGGATTGAACCTGATTACCTCTATTTCACAGGTGCTTTTATGACCCTGACAGGTTTACCACTCTTGTGAATATTAATATACGGGTTTGGAGGTACCTGTCCCCCCATAAATAATAATAATAGTAATTTATTTTTATAAGTACATTACAAGGTATACAGACCTAGCTGACATCAGTGATATAATGTATCACTGTTGTTTCTGCCGCTTGTTATCACAGCACTTCCTGCAAATTAGGTCGCAGTTTGGTCCCCAGGGTGGCGACCTATCACCAGTCGCTTACACCTGGTACTATTTTACTTGCTAGGAGAACTGGAGTAGGGCTAAATGGATACTAATCGCTATGGTCAGAATTTTTAAACGGGGGTTGGTCGGGTAAGCCCAGCAGAAAGGCCTCCGGTCAGATGACTCAAAAACTCCAAACGGCGGGTCATCATAAGAACCACATCAGGAAACAAATGTCCTTGTTCCCTGACGAACCTTACCTATCTAAACATGAATCAGGTTACAGAGGTGTCTTGAGAAACACGTTCTAGTGTTTTCACCATAACGGGGATCGAACACCGACTTCAGTGTATGAGCTGAGTGCGCTAGCGATCCAGCGCTGTCGGAACACCCTTTGGTTGGGCGACATTGTTGCTTACTGTCAAGCAGCGTTGCGTCTTGCTACTGTCCAGGCCAGCGTTCTTGCTACTGTCCAGGCTGCATTCTTGCTATGTCCTGGGCAGCGTTCTTGCTACAGTCTGGGCAGAGTTCTTGCTACTGTCCGGCAGCCGCAGCGTTCTTGCTACTGTCCAGGCAGGGTATGTTCTTGCTATCTATCCAGGCAGCGTTTTGCTCACTGTCCAGGCCAGCTCGTTCTTGCTACTGTCGGGCAGCGTTGTGGGCGTACTGTCCGGGCAGCGTTCTTGATACTGCCATGGCAGCGTTATGGCTACAGTCCAGCAGCGTTCTTGCTACTGTCCAGCAGCGCCCTTTGTTGCTACTGTCCAGACATAATTGTTTGCTCTGTCCAGACAGCGTTGGTGCTAACTTGTCCGCGCAGTCTGTTGTTGCTACTGTCCAGGCAGTGTTGTTGCTACTGCTCCAGGCAGTGTTGTTGTCTACTGTCCAGGCAGCGTTGTTGCTTCTTGTGCCAGGCCAGCGTTGTCGCTTCTGTCCAGGCTGTCGTTGTTGATACTTGTCCAGGCAGTGTTGATGCATCAGTCCAGGCAGTGTGCTGCTACTGTCCAGGCAGTGTTGTTGCTACTGTCCAGGCAGTGTTGTTGCTACTGTCCAGGCAGTGTTGTTGCTACTGTCCAGACAGCATTGTTGCTACTGTCCAGATAGCATTGTTGCTACTGTCCAGACAGCATTGTTGCTACTGTCCAGACAGCGTTGTTGCTACTGTCCAGGCAGTGTTGTTGCTACTGTCCAGGCAGTGTTGTTGCTACTGTCCAGGCAGTGTTGTTGCTACTGTCCAGGCAGTGTTGTTGCTACAGTCCAGGCAGTGTTGTTGCTTACTGTCCAGGCAGTGTTTGTTGCTTACTGTCCAGGCATGTGTTGTTGCTACTGTCCAGGCAGTGTTGTTGCTACTGTCCAGGCAGTGTTGTTGCTACAGTCCAGGCAGTGTTGTTGCTACTGTCCAGGCAGTGTTGTTGCTACTGTCCAGGCAGTGTTGTTGCTACTGTCCAGGCAGTGTTGTTGCTACAGTCCAGGCAGTGTTGTTGCTACTGTCCAGACAGTGTTGTTGCTACTGTCCAGGCAGTGTTGTTGCTACAGTCCAGGCAGTGTTGTTGCTACTGTCCAGGCAGTGTTGTTGCTACAGTCCAGGCAGTGTTGTTGCTACAGTCCAGACAGTGTTGTTGCTACTGTCCAGACAGTGTTGTTGCTACTGTCCAGGCAGTGTTGTTGCTACAGTCCAGACAGTGTTGTTGCTACTGTCCAGACAGTGTTGTTGCTACTGTCCAGACAGTGTTGTTGCTACAGTCCAGGCAGTGTTGTTGCTACAGTCCAGACAGTGTTGTTGCTACTGTCCAGACAGTGTTGTTGCTACTGTCCAGACAGTGTTGTTGCTACTGTCCAGGCAGTGTTGTTGCTACTGTCCAGGCAGTGTTGTTGCTACTGTCCAGGCAGTGTTGTTGCTACAGTCCAGACAGTGTTGTTGCTACTGTCCAGACAGTGTTGTTGCTACTGTCCAGACAGTGTTGTTGCTACAGTCCAGGCAGTGTTGTTGCTACAGTCCAGACAGTGTTGTTGCTACAGTCCAGGCAGTGTTGTTGCTACAGTCCAGACAGTGTTGTTGCTACTGTCCAGACAGTGTTGTTGCTACTGTCCAGACAGTGTTGTTGCTACTGTCCAGACAGTGTTGTTGCTACTGTCCAGACAGTGTTGTTGCTACAGTCAGACAGTGTTGTGCTACTGTCCAGACAGTGGTTGTTGCTACAGTCCAGACAGTGTTGTTGCTACAGTCCAGACAGTGTTGTTGCTACTGTCCAGACAGTGTTGTTGCTACTGTCCAGACAGTGTTGTTGCTACAGTCCAGACAACGTAGACCCAGCTGTTCTTCCCGGGTGTGCTGTATTGTCATGAGAGACGGATCTCCTATCTGTTAGAATCATTTGGCGTCTAGTAAAGTATGTAAGGCAAGTCAGATTTAGTTAGTTGTAATTCATAGATGGTCAGACCTCAGTGGAAACTAGAATTATTCAATGGCTACGTGATTAAAAAAAAATATTATAATCATGGAGGAACGCTAAACCCGTAGGATTATACAGCGCCTATGGGGGGAGGGATGGAAGGTATTCGACTTAATTCGGGGGGGGGTTGGAGAAACGTTTCGCCACCAGTGGCTTCATCAGTCCATACAAAGGATAATGGTTTGAAGAACAGTGTTGAGGTAAATCAGTCCCTCAGCCTTGAGTCGATGTGGTCAGTCCATCAATCTTGAAAAGAATACAGCATATGTGTGAAGAAGTAAGCCTTATATACCTGGCAGGAGAGGTGCAGCAGTCGTAGGTGGTGTCACATTTGTACAATGTGGAAGTAGGTCTGCCCAAGGGGGTATAGGCAAGTTGAAGAATTCCTGTATTAATGATTTCCCAAGAAGTTGCTGTGTCAGACAGGAATGTAGATGAATGGTTCAGAGAACCGACAAGTTGATAAAATAGACACATGTGCAAACAACTTGGGAATTTTAACTTTGCCTAGCCATTGGGCACGACCTATTTCCACACTGGACCAAATGTTGTCACCACCCTACGACTGTGCACCTCTCCTGCTACGGTATATATGCTTCTTCCCATATGCTGAATTCTTTTCAAGATTGTGGAATTACACATCGACCTAAAGGATTAGGGATGATTAACCTCAAACTCCTCGTTCTTCAAATTATCATTTGTATGACTGATGAAGCCACTGTGTGGCGAAACGTTCATCAGTAAAGATACCCAAGTGTTGACTGTGTCTAATTTATCAACCTATGTCGTTCTCTGAACCATTTATTACATGTAGCAATTGTTATACTGCCTATTGAAGACAATAATAATTATAATAATAATAATAATAATATTATAATATCTTTATTTCTACAAGTACATACTATATAGAAAGCCGCTTTTTATGCAGAGCATTTTGGGCAAATTAGGTCAGTTTTGTCACAAAAATGCGACCCACACCTGTCGACTATACTTCCCAGGTACCTATTTTGTATTTTATTACTAATGACTGTGAACATTGACAGCAGGTTGTCTTATGGAAACCACGGCTAATGTTATCAGCCGCCCTACGGAGATTCGAACTCTGGACGTCAGCGTGTGAGCTACAAGGGCTGGGGGTTGCTATGCCTCAGACCAAGCATTGTCGTGGTGGCTGGATCACCTGGCAGATAATTAATTTTTATAATAGGAAAAGTTAATAAAAATAAGATTAGGTTAGGTAGGGTTGTCAGGAAACAGGACAAGTGTTTCCTGACGCGGGTCTGTCATTTGATGACCCGCAGCTGGAGTTTTTGGTTATCTGACAGAGGCCTTCCGCTGGCTTACCCCTCCACCCCTTTAAAAATTATGGTTATAGTTTAAGATTAGGAAGTTCCTCTTTAGCTGCTGTTTCTGTTACCAGAACGAGTTTCTCCATGACTATTTCTTTAACGCACTCGCCTGTTTGTACTTTCTTTGTGGTTGCAGGGGTCGAGTCACAGCTCGTTATCTCACCTCTTTACTGACAACTACTGAGTGTTTGTCACAAAGAAACAGCTTATTGGCATTTTTATGCGTAATTAACAGATATATAGAGCATATCTAGAACAATTTTAAAAATGTATTAGTAATCTTTCGTGTTTTCAGTGGAGATGCAAATATATCTGTGGTCAGCCAGTTGATACTTGAACACATAACAGGTCGTAGTTTATGACTTGTCAGGAAAGATTATCCCTTTTCAGGACCAACATAATACCACCATTCTCTCATATAGGCAGGACCATGAGATGGATGATACAGCAAGTCCGTCTCCGTGTGTTGTGTCACCTGCTACTGCTGCTACTGCTGCTGTTGCTGCTACTATGTTATGGAGGAATAACCCACTGGCTGATGCAGCAAGCCATCACCACCACTCAACCGGATGACGTTAACAAGCCACCACTAGATGCTAACAAACCACCTACTAGGACGCTAACAAAACCACCACTAGACGCTAACAAACCAACCATAGAGCTAAACAAACCACATTAGACGCTAACACAAACCACCACTAGGAAGTAACAAGCCACCACCAGACGACGTTTAACAAGCACACCACACACCAGAGGTAAGCTTGGTCCCTCAACCCCTCAAGGGAGATTCCTTGATGCTGGTGAGGGGCTCTTGATATAGCGAATTGGATCTGTGCCCAGTTCCCTAAATTGAGTTCTGAATACCTTCCAAACACGACCACCCCGCCAAATGTGTTGTAAATAATCCTACGGGGGGTTTTTTAGGCTTTCCCCAATGTTTAAATAATAGACTCCTCAGGGTACCTTGATGATGGTCGAAGGGGGCTCTTGATTGCCAGGAATTAGACATATTCTCACATTTCTTTAAATCTAGCCTGATTTGCACTCCCATTCCCCACAGTGTGTATGATTTCCTCCTACGAGTTTAGCGCTTCCCCAAATATAATAGAGGTAAGGTTGAAAACGTTGAAAAGCACTTGTAGAGCAGTTACACACTTGCTGTTGTGAGGGTCAGGTAAAACAGTGTCAGAGAATCTTTTAAGGTGAGACGATGCTGCGATATTTATTGAAGGGCTTCTTGATTCAGATGAGATTGGAGTTTATCTTTTTCTAGCTTGGATTGAACCTGATTAACCTCATATTTCACCCAGGTTGCTTTAGGACCCTTACAGGATTTTCCACTTGTGAATTTATGTATTAGAGGTTTGGAGGTACCTTTCCCCCATAATAATATAATAGTAATTTATTTCTACAAGTAATGTACAAGGAATACAGACCTAGATGACATCCAGTGATATACATGTATCACTGATGTCAGCCGCTGGTTCATGCACAGCACTCCTGCAATTTAGGTCAGTTTTGTCCCCAGGGTTCGACCCTCACCAGTCTCGATAACCCCAGGTTCCTATTTTTACTGCTTAGGTGAAAATGGAGTAGGCTAAATGGTTATAACTATGACCATAATTTTTTTAAACGGGTAGTGTCGGGTAAGCCAGCAGAAGGCCTCGGTCTCAGATGGACCAAAAACTCCAACGGGGGTCATAAAGACCAACATCAGGAAACACATGTCCCTTTTTCCGCGAACCTTACCCAAATCTAACATGAACAGGTACAGCAGGTGTCTTTGAGGAAAACACGTTCTTGTGTTTTCACCCATAACGGGGATCGAGCCACGGACTTCAGTGTATGAGCTGGTGCCGCTAGCGATCCAGTACGGAACACCCTTTGTGTGGAACATTTCGTTGCTACTGTCCAAGCAGCGTTCTTGCTTACTGCCAGGCAGCGTTCTTGTACTGTCCAGGCAGCATTCTTGCTACTGTCCGCCCCAGCAGGCAGCAGCGTTCTTTGCTATGTTGGGAGCGTCTTGCTACTGTACGGGCCAGCGTCTCTTGCTTACGTCCAGGCAGCGTTCTGGCTACTAATCAAGGCTGCAGTTCTTTGTACTGTCCATCGACAGCGTTCTTGACTACTGTTCGGGCAGAGTTCTTGCTACCTTGTACGGGCAGCGTTCTTGAACTGTCCAGGCAGCGTTTTTACTTGCTACTGTCCAGGCAAGCGTTCTGTACTGTCCAGGCAGCGTTGTTGCTTACTGTCCAGACAGCATTGTTGCTACTGTCAGACAGCGTTGTTGCTACTGTCCCAGGCAGTGTTGTTGCTACAGTCCAGGCAGTGTTGTTGCTACACTGCTACAAGGCAGTGTTGTTGCTACTGTCCAGGCAGGTGGTTGCTACTGTCCAGGCAGCGTTGTCGCTACTGTCCAGGCAGCGTCTGTTGCCTACTGTCCAGGCAGGTTGTTTGATACTGTCCCAGGCAGTGTTTTGCTGCTACTGTCCAGGCAGTGGTGTGCTACTGTCAGGCCAGTGGTTGTTGCTTACTGTCCAGGCAGTCTGTTGTTGCTACTGTCCAGACAGCATTGTTCGCAACTGTCCAGAAGCATGTTGCTACTGTCCAGACAGCATTGGTTGCTATGTCAGAAGCGTTGTTGCTACTGTCCAGGCCAGTGTGTTGTTTGCTACTGTACCAGGAGTGTTGTTGCCTACTGTCAGCAGTGTGTTGTTGCTACTGTCAGGCAGTGTTGTTGCACAGTCCAGGCCAGTTGTTGTTGCTACTTGTCCAGGCAGTGTTGTTGCTATGTCCAGGCAGTGTTGTGCTACTTGTCAGGCCGTGTTTGTTGCTACTGTCCAGGCAGTGTTGTTGCGGTAAGTCCAGGCAGTGTTGTGCTATGTCAGGCAGTGTTGTTGGCTACTGTCCAGGCGTGTTGTTGCTACTGTCCAGGCAGTGTTGTTTGCTACGTCCAGGCAGTGTTGTGCTACTGTCCAGACAGTGTTGTTGCTACTGTCCAGGCAAGTGTGTTGCTACAGTCCAGGCAGTGTTGTTGCTACGTCCAGGCAGTGTTGTTGCTATCAGTTCCAGGCATGTTGTTTCTACAGTCCAGACTGTTTGTTTGCTACTGTCCGACAGTGTTGTTGCTCTGTCAAGGCAGTGTTGTTTTGTACAGTCAGACAGTGTTGTGCTACTGTTCCCAGACAGTGTTGTTGCTACTGTCCAGACAGTGTTGTTGGCTACAGTCCAGGTGTTAGTGTGTTGCTTACAGTCCAGACAGTGTTGTTGCTACTGTCAGACAGTGTTGTTTGCTACTGTTCCAGACAGTGTTGTTGCTAATGGTCCGGCAGTGTTGTTGCTTACTGTCCGGCAGGTTGTTGCTTATGTGCCAGGCAGTGTTGTTGCTTACAGTCCAGACAGTGTTGTTGCTACTGTCCAGACAGCAGTGTTAGTGTGCTACTGTCCAGACAGTGATGTTGCTACAGTCCAGGCAGTGTTGTTGCTACAGTCCAGACAGTGTTGTTGTACGTACAGGCAGTGTTGTTGCTACAGGTCCAGACAGTTGTGTTGCTACTGTCCAGAAGTGTTGTTGCTACTGTCAGACAGTGTTGTTGCTACTGTCAGACAGTGTTGTTGTACGTCCAGACGTGTTGTTGCTACAGTCCAGACAGCTGTTTGTGCTACTGTCCAGACAGTGTGTTGCTACAGTCAGGGACAGTCCCTCCCCCCCTTCGTTGCTACAGTCCAAGACAGTGTTGTTGACTACTGTCAGACAGTGTTGTTGTACTGTCCAGACAGTGTTGTTGCTACAGTCAGACAACGTAGACCCAAGCTGTTCTTCCCGGGTGTGCTGTATTGTCATGAGAGACGGATCTCCTATCTGTTAGAATCATTTGGCGTCTAGTAAAGTATGTAAGGCAAAGTCGTTTTAGTTAGTTGTAATTCATAATGGTCAGGACCTCAGTGGAAATACGAATTATTCAATGGCTACGTGATTTAAAAAAAAAAACTATTATAATCATGGAGGAAACGCTAAACCCGTAGGATTATACAGCGCCTATGGGGGGAGGGATGGAAGGTATTCAGACTTAATTCGGGGAGCTGGAGCACAGATCCAATTCCCTGATCAAGAGCCCCTCACTAGCGTAAGGGGGGGGGGGGGAAACCGATAACTTATTGCGCGTTTAAAAAGAATAGTGCAGAGTGAAGCACAAGTTTCTAATGCAGTTCAATTTACCAATAAAGATTTGAAACCAATCGTGGAAACTAGCTGTAACAATTTCTTCAGCCCATTAACAACTCAAACCTTAATCTTCGATACTTTGAGTTTAAAACCAGCAGAAGATGCATTTTCTAGTTACTACCAAGACCGATAAAACCAATGCTACACTAGCGCTTTAAATCTATACTCCTTGATCCACACTAATTTCCCTTTCATCCATACTTTTCTGTCTTGTGAATCAGTTGTTTGTGTTCAATTGCTTATGTGTCGCTTCTTGCGTGTCACTTGCTTATGGTGTCAGGTTGCTTGTGTATGTTGTTTTGGTTGGTTGTATGTCAGTTGCTTGTGTGTTGTCACTTTGATATGTGTCAGTTGCTTAGTGTGTCTGTTTGTTGGTGTGTGTCAGTTGCTTGCACCTTCCATTCCTAAGTCTTGACTTCTGTAACGTTCCAATGAAACGCCAGTAAGACGATACACACATCTCTGTACAAAATGGTTTACACGTAGGAGGTTCTTTTAGGTAGTCCAGCATCCTCTTCTTGTCTCTTTCAGATAATAACATTTATATCACAAGTATATAATACCATAATCAATGATACTTACTATATAGTAATCTTGTTATGGCTGAGCATTTCGGGCATATTAGGTCAATTTTGTCGCAGGATGCGACCGCACAGTCCCACTAACACCCACGGTACCTAATGTTATGCTAAGTGAATAGTGACAGCAGAAGTCTTGAGGAAAACAGGTGCCTAGTGTATCCAATGTCTTGCACTCATCTCTATGCATAAATCTAACCATTCTCTTTCTACATATTCATATTCTCTCTTGCCTACACATCGTCCCATCACCGTCTACATGTCTCTCCCTACAATATGGTGTATCTCTTATTTTTGCATGTTGTCTCCAACATTAAAATACATCTGCTTCATCTCATAAACATCTTGCTGGAAACTGTTATTCATCATGATAAAGTTCTGGTGGGCGAGACTTTACATGTAATGTTAACATCAGATGATTATTCGTATCAAACTCCTCAGAACGGATGATCATTGAATCAGGTTTTCCGAAACAATGTGTCTACATTTGAAACTGCACTATTTGTTCATTAGCTACCATGGAAATAATTAATTCTGTCTGACTTTCTTGGGTCTATAATAGGTTCTATACACATATGCTATATGTATGATTATCTAACTATATTTGTGTGTATACCTGATAAAAACTCAAGTATTCGTTTTATACATATGTTTGTAGTTACCTGCATAAGATACTCTAACTCACTCTATCTAAATCATAAATTATTTATTTGTTTAAGCATTAGGATTTAGTTTGCCCGAAATACTGTAAGTATTATTGACTTTCTCTGTGCCTACCAATTTATTTTTTTTTACGTGCACTATAATTATTTGTAACGCATAAAGAAATAAAGATTTCTATATGTATAATTTGGTCTGGATACAAAGCAGGTCATCTTTTCAGGTTAAAAACCAACTTGGTATACC
This sequence comes from Cherax quadricarinatus, assembly GCF_026875155.1. NCBI lineage: Eukaryota > Metazoa > Arthropoda > Malacostraca > Decapoda > Parastacidae > Cherax > Cherax quadricarinatus. The sequence continues at coordinate 23,888,483 of NC_069492.1, forward strand.
GGGGCAGTATACCTGGAGGGTGCTCCAAGTCACGTGATGGTTGTTACATCAAGGAAATACTGAACACAGCAGTTACTTTTCTTCAACCGCGTTCCTAAAACAGGCAGTGAGATGTTGGTGTTGCTGCTGCAGTGGCTGCAAGCACCTAACAACTTCAGACATGTCAGGCTCAAAAATTCTATCAGACGGTACCTTACTTCTAATGAGCAGGTAGGAACATAAAACTTTTGTTTAGAAATAATTTTGAGTTTATTCTCTGTATAAAAGTTATTATCGTTTTATTCGTCAGGAAGCAGGACAACTCATATAGATGGCACTGTAATGTGTGCATGCGAGCATTACTGCTTGTTATATGTAGATGATTTATTAGGAGGGATTCTAAGATATTATTATTAGTATTAGTAGTAGTAGTAATAGAATGCGTTAATTAAACTCGTATGTATCATGGAGTGATGAGGAACTGAGGTATCTGACCTAAACTTACTAAACCTATACTTTTGACTTCACACCCGAGATTTAGATTTTGATTAGATTTTGCCACCGAAGTGGCTAGTTTATTGTGCACCCCATATCCATCCTGTGGACGGTAGCGCGAGAGCATATGGATACACAAAAGGCCTAGGAACTAGGCCCCAAAGGGTTAACAGGAATACATATGGATTTATATCTACATATCTATAGTTCACTTATCTGTTACAAGCAAATTTAGGAAATTTGCTTAGTATATCTGGTATCTTATTTTCATTAATAAGATATCTTGACATGTCACATAGGTTATTATTACGGCTCTGTCTCTGTATTCCTCAATATGGTGGACAATTCTAAGCACATAGTGTTAAAGAGAGTGACCATATGCCTGATCACATAATTACATTTAGTTTGGATCACTCATCTGTGTGTCTACCCAAACTTGCCAGAAGTTCTTGTGACCAAGTTATGCTGGCCCATTACAACATCAGTCAGTCTGTTCACATTGCAAGTTGCTCCAATAAATCCTTACTTATCTACGTTCATGTTATCATAGTGGGTTTAGAATCTACTCAGGACTTCTAACTGCTTTCCTATAACAATCATTTTCAGTTATTTGCTTCTCTTCTCTAATATTATTCCTAAGCTAGGACAAGTTATACCAAAGTTTTATTCTACATTCTCTTCTGGGTACTCTTCTTGGTAACATATAAACTTTATCATGAAGGGTAATCCTATGTGTGATGGGATCCATAGCAATTGTACATTAATTCCTTTTGTCCCTAATTTATGGAGTTTCTATTCCTGGCTTCTCCAAGAGCATGTTGTTGGAGTCATAATATGAGTCAAGAGCCTCAATGATTGACATAGAATCAGGTAATGATGATAGTAGTCAAGTCACTGTCATAAGTAGCTTTAGCCGCCATTGGATTTGCAAAACAATCAGTTTGCAGTGTAGACACCCAGTTGTTAATTCTTATGCCTAACAACAAATTTATTATCGTTCTTAACTAGGGAGGTGGCAACAATGATCCTCCAGTTTGCACTAATTCTTGGGGGGAACTGTGTAAAAAGGCCTTCCCTGCAGTTAGGAAACGAATCTCCCAAAACCCTCCCTTCGTGTCTTACTTTCTGTTACCTTGTTAAAAAACTCAGGAGGTTTGTGATAAAGATTTGCCTTCCTGAACCATGCGGGTTTTCATTATAATTTGTTCCCTTTTCCCAGGGTTCGCCCCACTTCCCCCTGATAATCTTCCCCATGACTTTGCACACGATACTGTCAAAAGACACAGGTTTGTATTTTAGTCCCTCGTTTCTGTTTCCTTTCTTAAATATGTGTGGTGTGTGTGTGTGGTGTGTGTGTGGGGTGTGTGTGTGTTGTGTGTGTGGGTGTGTGTGTGTGGGTGTGTTGTGTGTGTGGTGTGTGTGTGGACTCAACAATCAATTTTTGCCCCCTAATCATTACAGTTGTGCGGGGTGGAAGTGTGAATTGTCATTACCATAATTTGTTCATGATTGTACCCATGTAAAAACGTAAGTAACCATTCTCAAAATTTCTTACCTTTGTAATTGTGAGTCATTACCTTTGTACCTAGTTCAGCTATCAAAATTTTGGGGGGCCCAGCCCCTGGACCCATTAGTCCTCTGTAATTGTAAATACCTTTGTAATTTGTATGATTGTGACCAACCCACCTGGAGTTCATTACCTTTGAAAATTGCGAGTTCATACCTTTGAAAATTTGTGATTTATTACCTTTGTAAATTGTGGTTCATTACCTCTGTAACTTGTCAGCTATAAAAAAACTTTGGAGCCGTCCCTGGACCTTTATGTCCTCTGTAATATTTTGCTCCCCCCCAAGGAGGGTAGGGGGGTGCATAATAAAATTTTAAAAAACTAACTATCGACACGACTTATGCCATCTTCCCCTAATTTGCCCCCCTCAACACCATTGTTACGAGGAGTGATCAAAATATCGCTTGGAGACAGCCATTAAAAATTACGCTTAACACTGACAAAAAACCTACTATTTTAGTTTGGTAGCAGAGCAGGAGATGCCAAATTAACATTAAGATTGACAAAAATTAATTACCGAATAAGAGGGAAATTCCTAGGCCATACCTTGCAACAACCTGAATTTCGCACCCATTCCCAAAATAAAACCAAAAAAGTATCCAAAACGGTTGGGTTCCTCCAAGATACGATACTACGTGGCAAAAAGCCCTTCTCACACTATACACCACTTATTTTCCATACTCACTTTGCTATTTGTGCTGGGGATCAATGCAGCAAAAACACCCAAAACAATAAAAAAACAAAAAAAACTGCGTAAGAAAAATCACTAAAACCCCTCCTGGCAACACACCCCCCCCCTTTAAGATTTTAAATTATCCCCGTTCAGTACATCCCCACTTACTATGTGCAATTTTTCTTAAGGGCCTTTTTAAAATCAATATCAACCTTGACCTAAAACGTTTTTTTGATGTTTGACAGAACCCACAGGGAAAACACCAGACACAGAATCTTAGACATTCCCCCCGGGCCGCTAAAACCTTTTCAAAAATTCAATGTATGTCAAAGGCCCTAAAATCTGAAACCCCCCTACCCGAGAAACTCTAGAACTGTAGACACATTCACACCTTCAAAATACCATAGAAAAATCTTATTCCCTGTAACCCCCTCAATAAAATACCCGAATACCACCGGTGGTTCACCACTCATCACCCATTTGACCTAAAAAAGAAAATTAATCTCAATCTTAAAATAATGAATCCTGTGAACTCAATAATAAAAATTGTACTGTGCCAAAAAAAAGCATTCACATTGCTAAACTCAAATAGCATTTAGTCACTTAGCCATAACAATTCAGTTTGCAGTGTAGACGCCAGTTGTTAATTCTATGCCTACACTCAACAAATTTATGCCTTTTTAACAAGGATAGGTGGCAACAAGAGCTGATGCAGCCCTGCCAGGAAGACTCCTGTTTAGATCCATCTGTGTAATATAACTTGTGATAACTTAATTACTACCAGCTAGGTGAGAAATTTCTTCTTGAGCAGTTGCTCTAACAAGAATTAAGGAAGGAATTACTAGGGCAATGAGCTTCTTGGGAGGGACTTTGCAGGTATGTGATATTAAAATGAACAGATATTCCACAGAGGGGTGAAATGCTCTTGTTGCCTACAGGTGATACGTTCATGCAGGTTATAAACTTAATGTAATTGCACGTTTTCACAATCCATTTAGATCTGTGTTGTATTTACCTCTAGACACTTGGTAGATTCACTGTGACAGTGTCTGGTTCGTTTCTCAACATTTCTAATTACCGAGTACAGTGTTAATCTCAACAATCATATCACTGATACTAGAAATACCAAAGTCCTGTCACATGTTAAGAACCTATTGTAGATCTTGGGACACAGCCATGGAATAATCCTGAGAGCTTCATTTTGCATTAACTCAAGGGTCAGAGAGAACTTCTCTCTAGCTAATATCAAACAAGGGAGCAGCATAATCAATTAAGGACCTAGCTAGGCTATGTACATCATTCTCACGATTCTCACATTTAGACCAAGTTGGGGTTGTAGCCAGCAAACAGCTTTGAGAGCATTTTAGCCTAGCTTGCATTTCTTATTTAGTTGTGGTATAGTGGATTTGTTTTAAGGGTTTACATCTCCACCAAGATATCTGTAAGTTTTAATGTAGCTAATGATTTCACCTGCAAAATAGATGGGTGGGGATGTCGTTTGTTTTTACTTGTTAATATCTTTGTTTTATGTATGGGAGATATTATGAGGGCCTAGTCGATACAAATGCTTGAACTTTCACTTAAGAATGGTATTCATTTCTTATGACCTGTTGTATGGATCATGATATCATCCCCAGCATAGCTGATAGCTATATGTTTGGTGAGGCTGGTAGAGCATTTAGGAGAGCATTAATCAGAATATTAAATAGCTTGGGATACTAAGAACTCCTCCCTGCGGTTTGTACCTAAAGACATTTCTTTAGAATCCTTCTGGAGCCTTGGTAAAGGACAGAGGATTACTCTATTTGACAGGTTTCCTATTATCCAGCAGAGTAAGCTACCACCAATATTCATTTTGGCTAGTTCATGTAGTATAACGGTTCTGTTGCAATATCCAAATTCTGATTTTAGATTCAAGGAAAGTGGTAAACTAGTAGAGGTGTGTGCAGTGAGAAAAACAGGGTGGAATACAGTTTCTGCACTCTTTTACCTTTCATGAACCCATAGAGGTAGGAGGAAAAGGAAGTTGATGTCTGATTCTGTAGTACAGTCTGTTAAGTATCATTCTTTCAAAAAGTTTTACAAAGACAACTAGTGTGGAGATCGGCCAAAATGTTATTAGGCTGTTGGGGCTTAGGAGATACGACAATGAGACTATTGGTCAGGAAGTAGGTAAGAACGCCCTCAATGTAACTGAGATTATACAGTGCCAATCAAGGGTTATCAGGCACGTACGATGCTTAGAAGTTCTGAGAATATCCATATGTTATACCATCCTCTAAGGAGCAGTTGATCGCTTTGGTTAATGCTATTATCTAATTCATACTCGGTAAAGGTGGCAAATCACTCTAATCAATAATTTGGCTAATTAAAATTAATCAGTTTTAAACATTTCTTCGAAGTACTCTCTTAATTTTTTACTAATATGAGATGGAAGGTTTCATGCCTGGATGTTTTGGACCAGTCATTTACGAGGTCTTTGCTTTTTCAAAAATAAGGGAGGGGGGAGGGGGGGGGGGGGGGGGAAAGGGGATTGAGCGACATTGCCAGTTTTTTCCTGGTTATTTTATTTATACCTTTCCAAGCCAAACTATTAAAGGGTTGGACCTATTTAATTCCACTAACAAACTGTGCCCATCTCCTGTTGCCTAAGTTCTTGCTTTCTAGTCCTTGCATTTGTTAGACTGCAGCTTGGAACGTTCTGAGCAGGTCTGGGGTTCTAATTCACGGTATGCTTTACCAATCCTCCTAGCTGCATGTGTTAGATTGCGTAGCTGTGGATCATTTAGTATTTACATTGGTTTTTAGTGTAATTTATGTGGGGGTCTTTGTTTCCTATTTCCTGCCAACTTGATTCTGTGAGAACGGCTCTCATTAGTGGCAACTAAATCATCATAAAATTTTTGTTTGTGCCAATGGTGCTCGTAATTCTTTATACCATTGATCCAAGTGGTTAATAAAGTTGTCTCTGTGTTCTGGTTTGAGAATAAAGTTTCCTCCTCTGTATTTAGCTCCTTGATGTGGTGAGATGTGATTAGTTGACATGTTGTTAGTTTGGGAAGTGATCAGATAGAATATCATCAACTATGACAGAGTCATGCATCGTATATGATGTATTAAATCCAAGGCACAGTATCTAGTATGCTACCATATATGTGAGTAGGCTCAGTTAGGTGCCCACAATTCGAGCATTACTCATTGCTCATTTAACCAATTTCACTATTTTATTTCCATTGGTCTTTGTTATAGCCCACCATATTCTTATGTCTGGCATTAAAATCTCCAAGAATGATGGTAGGTTTACTATTGATGCGATCTGGTAAAGCATCAGGTCGAAGCTGGTTCGCTGGGGCATAGAGATTAAAAATGTTGTATGGGAAAAATCGCCTGCATATAACTTTGACACACCATGATAACTGCATAATTAACCTCGACTCTGCAAGAAAGGAGTGAATGTGGCAAGATTCTTTCTGACATAACTCACACACAGTTGGTTGACCTTTGTTATAAAACTGCATATCCCAGGCAAGTTTGGTGGAGGTGCTCATCTTTCAATCTACATTCCGCAAACAGATGACATCAATTTCTGTTGCCACTATTTGAAGAAGTCAGGCAACGCTCTCCTGATGGAAGCAATGTTCCATGAAAGATTTGTAATGTATCCCTTTGTAGTGAGTTATACAATCTTTGCTTATAAGAATGGTAAAACTGTTATGCTATGGGTATACTACAGTGTGCAGGCACTTAAGAGGCAATAGCTTAGTTTGTACGGTCTTTATCTTACAGGACCTTTATTTTTAAGATTTTTCGGCATATTGACAGCAGTTTAAAAGGAAAGTTTTGAAGGCAAGAGTCTGGGGCTTCTTTCGTACAAATTGCTGAGAACTGAACGGGGATTGCTGCACTTTTGACATAGTCACATACTCAAGAGCATCATCAGGATTAATATATATATTAAACTTGTCAGGATAGATCTGTTCAAGTGCTCAATTGTTTTCTGGATAAATTTGTTATTAATATGAGAAGGTCAGGCGAATCCAATGCCTCTCCGGAGGATGGCACTTCTGGGTTAGTGCTTTCTTTAACACCTATCACCTTAACAGGTACCATGGTTACATTAGTAGTGTTCTCTGATGGTGCTGTGGCAGTTTTGATTTCATCATTCATCCCCTCAGGGAAGGTTCCTTGATGTTGGTGAGGGGCTCTTGAGTTAGGGAATTGGATCTTTGCTCCAGTTCCCCGAATTAAGCCTGAATGCCTTCCACATCCTCCCCCCAGGCGCTGTATAATCCTCCGGGTTTAGCGCTTCCCCCTTGATTATAATAATAATAATTCATCATTCATTGCAGGTAGGTCCTGTGCATCTGACTCATCTCCAATTTCCAGGGAGGTTACCTGTGTGGTGTCCGTCTGACTGTTGTAGTTGTGTGTATTGGAAAAAATGACAAACTCATCCCCATACTCAGGTGTAGCCATAGGTATCAGTAGTGGCAGACCAGTAGTTCCACATGTGCTAGCAGGGATGGCTAGCTCCTCCACAGCTGGTGTGTGTGATGGCATTCTGGTATCACCAGAATCATTTGCAGTGAGGTGGGGTTCTTGCACACTTTGCAGAGGTTCAGTCTCAGATCTGGCTGTGGTAGACTGGATGGCCTCATCCTCAGTTACCATTAAAGGACTGTTATCAGTTTACATCGAAGGTTGTTTGGGGGGTCTGATTGCAGTCTTGTGGGAAACTGTAAACCCAATTCTTTACAGTTATACACTTAAATTTTTGGGTGTCAAGGCCTACTGTGCATTCTCTAGTGGAATGTTTTTCCAGCACACTTACCACACCAGGAATGTATAGTATTCCACAGTCTACTGCAACATGGCCATAGTGCTGAGCATTTGTATCACCTCGTTCTAGGGGGTAGGTACACTTCGATGTTTAGGAAACGTAAACCATGCACCAGATATTCCGGGGGAGGGGCACAGGACCCACAACTGGCAATAATTTTGGGATTTTCATTTTAAGTCTTTTAGGCTTGATGATTTGCCACAGAGGAGTCAGGGAATGGGTCCATGTGGTGAGAGGGTATCCAAAGATTATGATACTGAAAAAAAAACCCCCCACCATTTTTTTTTTTTTAAAGTGGTGAGTGTCTGAGGAGGTTCGGAAGCAGCTTAATACCCCATAAGGTGATTACTAAGTAGATCATTGATCAGTTCTTCATTCTGTTCCACAAACAAAGTTTGGTGTGTTTTTCCTAAATTGGATCCTTGAGTTAGGCGATGCTTCTTTACAGCTTCCATTAACCATGCACACTTAGCAGGCAGCGGGGGGTGTTGTCTGGAAGTTCGGCTTATACACATTTTCCTTTGAAGAAGACTTCTTGCAGCCTCTGTGCCACCAAGGACGTTTTAGTTTCAATTGGTACGAGATCAAGTGAGTCTGACTACGTCGACGCTCTAGCCCTTTCTCACTTTTTCTCTTTTGTTTTACTTCTAAAGGTCTGGAAGAACTATCATTATTTCCAATCACTGCTGTGAGATAGGTTCCTCTATGACAGTTGCCATATATGCAGTGATGAATATCTCGTGTTAAGACTCACAACACAAGAATTTCTGCTTATCTTTCCCCTTTATAGCTTATGGCAAGAGCAATTATGTACTATAAAGTCAGAAGTCTAATATAGATCATATGACACAAGTGTTTCAATTTCATTGAACACTTCCAAATTATACCTTATCCCAGATTACTACTACTTAATACGATACACACCTTAATAAAAAATACATTCAGAGACTTCTTGTATGTGTGTTAATAATATGGACATACAATGATATAATGGATGGTACAGGCGAGGTCTATTCACCTTATCACAAATATACAAAAGATGAAAGAGAGAGAGAGAGTGAGAGAGAGAGAGAAGAGAGAGAGCAGATGAGAGTGAGAGAGAGAGAGAGAGAGACAAAAGTAGGTAATATTGAGCATAAATTAGAATTCTTACATATATCACATTAAACAAGAGGTTCAAATTCAAGATAAAACTTCCACTTGAGTCGGTAACTAGTAATATTACAATGACAATGAGATAAATCACTGTGGTGGACTTGCTTGGTCCATCCTGGTAACTCACACGTTAACTATATATGTTATGTATGTATACAAGCGTCAAGTGTGCCGCTGTAGATTAGATGAAACAGTACCTATGCAATCTTACACACGGCGTTACTATGTATGGACAGTGTTACTAAGTGTAACCACTTTATCACTTAGAATAACTTGTGTTTGTTGTAAATATAGGTGGAGAGTGGGTACACCGCTGGTCGTAATAAACACACTCTCAAACTCTCAAGGTCACACACTAGGCCCAGCTTCTGGAGAGTATACCAGTGTTTTAGCTTAATATGTTTATTATGTGTCAGTCCGGTCTGCAGGCTTTAACTTGGTGTATCAGAAGTTAAACACTACAATCCGGCTCTGATCAAATAGTCTAAAACACTTTACACAATGTATAAACTAGAAATATAACCAGGGCCGGATTAAGAAGGTATCCGGGCCTAGGTATCATGTTTTGCGGGCCCCTTTGAGTTACGGTAGCGAAGCGACCCCTTCCAGACTTGGGGGGGGGGGGGGTCGGTGTGATGCCTGTTTTAAGGTCTAATTAAAATACTTCTGGCTATTTAGATTTAATTTAATTTGGGAAAGACATCAAGGACACAAAACCATTTACCAACAGCCATTATATAATATCTTGTTAAATATGCATTTTAAAGGAATAAACTCAAGACAGCATAGTAATTACTAGATTAGGCTATAAAGTTAGTGACATCATGTACTATTATATTCAGCATTAACCACTACAGCACTATTATTCCCTTTAAAATCATTGACCATTATTGTTATCATTGCATCATGATAAGACTATCAAATCATATAAACTGCCAGAAAATTGGAGAGGAATTCCCTACTCCCCATTAGCGGGAAAACACAGCTGTTTGATGTAAACAAAGGCGTGGGTTGAGTGTTTGCCATCTATGGTTAGGCTTATTTATTTTTATTTTATTTTTTCATTATTTTGTTTTGATTAATTTTTAAAAAAATCAATTTAACTCTCCAAACATGGAACTTTTTAAGGTAGGGACCCCTTGCACTGCACCATGTGCGCAGTCTTGGATGAGCCCCTGAACCCCTTGGACTGCGGGGCCCCCAAATGCACAGGGCCCTAGGCAAATGCCTAGTTTTGGGTATGGTAGTCATCGGCCTGAGTATAACGATTGCAAATTGTTACTATTACAATTTTAAAAACTAGGCGACGCTAAACCACTAGATGAGATGGCAGAGGAACATAGATGTTAACAGGCTGATCTTGCTTACACAGTTTAAGGTTTAACTGACACCCCCGATTACTCAAGAGAGAAAGTATTCATGAAGCTGAACATTATGCAGGTGTAAAGCTTGTTCACAGTAAAATTACAAAGCTTAAGTTACACACTCACACCACAGATGAAGAGTGAAATTTGAAATATACTGGGAATTTAGCAGTAAGTTTCAGTCTGAACGAGAAAAATGTCATTAGAAAACAAAGCAATGACCACTTAGGACAAGCAACTTAAGTATGTAACCGTATTTAATAGTTCAGTTACACTGAGCAGAGCATGTATTACACTGAGTTATCAAATGTAAGGAGTCGCTACAATGAAGTACACTCTGAGCCTTTTAAAGTCTTAATACAGGCTTACAAATGACAATTAACTGTTGGGGAAAGCAGCACTTAACACTTCTAACACACATATGACAGACGAATGTTCACTCTGTGCACAAGTAAATCACCACAAACTTACTATGTTTATAGGTGAACCTCTGGCATATCCCACTTAAAAAGTCAGTACTGCAATGCTCGTTAAAGTGGTCAGTCGTCACGTGAGGTCACAGACCCTGAGCTGCTTGGGGATTAGCGTGGACGGTTACAAAGCATGGCTTGCTTCTACAGTGTTTTAAAAGCTGAGGTTGGAGAGTTGAAGGAGGAGGTCTTGCTTCTCCAGGAGGAGATTAGGAGGCTGAAGGTCCACCTCAATGGGCCTGGGAGAGAGTGTGAGGTGGTTGGAGATGAGGGGGAATGAGGCTTCTAGCAGTGAGGTTGCGTCGTCTCCACTGTGAGGAGGCTTGTAGGTGGTGGGGTGGTAGCAAGGCTACAAGCAGTGAGGTGAAGGCCAGACCTGCTACAAGTGGCGAGGTTGTTCACAGTAATGGGAGGCGCATCAGAGTAAGGAAGTTAAAGAGTGCAGATCTGAAGGTAGGAAATCGCTTCTCTGTTCTCCAGGATGAATGTACTTCAGTGGCCATGTGAAGGTAAGGGTATACTTGCCCTGCTAATATGAAGGTTAAGCGCATTCTTGTGGTTGGTGACTCTCAGTAAGAAATGTTGATGTGCTTTTTGTAATAGAATAAGAAGATGAGAGATAGAGTGTGCTTCGCTGGAGCTGGTGTTGGGGACATGTCAACAGACTGGATTAATATCATGTCAGGTAATGGGAACAAGCCCAATATCTGTTCAAGTGCTGGTGGAAATGATATTGGCGAAGGGTAGGAGAGGAAGAGTGCTAGATTAAGTACAGGTCAGCTATAGATTTCATTAAAGTCTAAGGGAGGGATCCCAATCATATGTAGCATCTTGCATAGACGGGAGTAGGAAATGAATGGTTGTCTAGGGCAATTGGTGTAAATGGCTATGGTAGCAGATATGCAAGGAACTTGCACTCCCATTCATTGACAATGGAACATCTTTTATGGCAAACATGATATGTATGCAAGGGATGGGTTCATCTCTCTGGGGCAGGGTTGTTGGTAGCACTTGCAGACTCGATTGAGAAGGCCATTGGTGAAATGGCCTTAGGATTTTTTTTTAAACAGATGAAGTAGAGGTTATGGGTGTTGTGGGAAACAGCAGGTTGCAAACACTAGGGTTGGAAAAACAGTAAATGTATAAAGGCATTCAGCATGAAGTTATAAATAAAGACAATAGAACAGGTCAGCAAACAAGGGGGACAGCAGAGGGCAGCAAGGGACTAGCTCCTTAAGTTATACTATATAATTAGCAGAGAGTGTTAGAAATAAGATAGATGAGCTAAGGATTAATTTGCAAGTGCAGGAAACATAGTATTATTGCTATAACAGAGACCTGCGCTCAATCTGAAAAGATAGAGAGGATAGTGCCCTCTGAATGTCACATACAAGGCTATAAATTATTCCACACAGACAGGGTTAACAGGAAAGGTGGATTGGAGTAGCGATGTATGTCAGAGACAATTTAAATTGTTGTGTTAGACAAGATATTAAATTAAGAAGCGTCAGCCCTGAATCTGTTTGGTTACAGTTCTCGAGGGCCTGAGGTAAACTAATTTTGGGCTGTGATTTAAGGGCCCCAAATCTTGATAGGGAGTGCAGTTAAACTTCAATGGGACGAATTCGATAAGGCATTACATACGAAAATGTTTTTATTGTGCTAATGGGAGATTTCAACTTAGACAGATTGATGGCGCAAATTTGACAGGAAATTAGAGTCGGGTGACTTTCTTGATACGATCCAGGATTGTTTTTTAAAAACGTTTGTGACAGAGGCCCCAACTAGGGGAAATAACCTCCTTGACTTGGTTCTTGCCAGTAGGGAAACACTAATTAATAATCTTGAGGTTAATGTGAGCTTGGGGTGAGAGTGATCACAAATCACTCGTTTTAACATAGCATGGAATTCCCTAATAATGGCAATCAAGTCTCCGTCCCTGACTTTCGCTTGGTGATTTCATAGGACTGAAAAATTACTTAGGGGGGCTGACTGGAATGACTGACTAGGGGTCAGGTAGGTGGTGATGGTTGCCGATATTGATGCTTTCCAGGGCATAGTTTCTAGCTGCCTCAGTCAAATTATGTTCCAAATGGGAAATCAGATCAAAACAAAAATGATCCTAAATGGATGAACAATAGATTAAAATATCTGATTGGTCAAAAGAGAGGCATCATATATAGGCAAATCAACAAGAGGAGAGGGGCAATGAAGGGAAATCGATATATTCGTTAAAGAGAGAAATAAAAAAGGGGAATTAGGAAAGCAAATCAGAGATTATGAGGTTAAAGTTGGCATGAGAATCGAAGACTAACCCAAAAGGAACTTTCAGTATTACAGAAGTAAGATCAGGGACAAGATAGGCCCACCAAAAGTCCTCGGGTCAGCTCACTGACAGTGATAGGAAATGTTGTGAATTTTTAAACACTTACTTCTCTCAGTTTTTACACAGGAGGATACCAGCGAATATTCCAGTAATGATAAATTCATGTAGAACAGGACGATAATAATACTGTGCACTATTAGGGTCACAAGTGACATGGTCTTAGGCAAATAGATAAAATTAAAAACCTACAAATCCCAGCCCTGATGAACTGTATGCAAGGGTTCTAAAGGAATGTATGGGGAGCTTAGCACACTTTGAGCTAATCTCTTTCAACATATCACACAAACTGGCATGGTGCCTGATAAGTGGAAAATGGCAAATGGTGATACCTATTTTCAAAACAGGTGACAGGTCCTTAGTTCGAACTAAGACAATAAGCCTAACCTCCATAGTGGGAAAATTTATGAATCAATAATTGCCGAGGCAGTTCGTAGCCACCATATGAAAAAGCATAAATTAATCAACGAAATCTCAGCATGGTTTACAAAGGGGCGTTCCTGGCCTTACGAATTTATTACTTTTTTCACTAAGGTATTTGAGGATGTTGTCATGGTTAATGGATATGATATTGTGTATTATGGACTTCAGTTAGGCTTTTGACAGGGGTTCCCACATCAGGAGACTATTGAGGTAAATTAAAGCACACTGATGGAAATAGGAGGAGAAATTTTTTTCCTGGATAGAGGCATGGTTGAAAATAGGCAGCAGAGTGTTTGCATAAATGGGGAGAAATCAGAGTGGGGGAAGCGTCAGGGAGCGGTGTTCACAGGGGATCAGTGTTGGGCCCCCTGCTGTTCACAATCTACATAAACGACATGATGAGGGATAAAGTGCGACATCGGCAAGTTTGCCGATGACACCCAAAATAGGCCGTCGAGTTCATCTGACGTAGGACATTTCGAGCACTCCAGGAGGATTTGAATAGACTGATGCAGTGGTTTCGGAGAAGTGGCCAGGATGCAGTTTAATTATAAGACAAATGCAAAGTTCTAAATGTTGGACAGGACAATAACCATGCCACATATAAACTAATAATGTAGATCTTAATATTACGGATTGCGAAAAAGAATTTAGGAGTTCTGGTTAGCAGTAATTGAACAAGACAACAGTGCATAAGTGTTCGCAAATAAGCTAATAGAATCCTGGCTTATACAAGAAGCATAAATAATAGGAGTCTCAGTTGTTCTTCAACTCTATACATCCTTGTGTTAGGCCTCTCATTTAGATTATGCTGCCAGTTTTGGTCACCGTATTACAGGAATGGATATAATTTCTGGAAAAAATGTACAACGAGGATGAAAGATGATCCCAAGTATCAGAAACTTCCCTATGAGGATAGATAAGGGCCCTGAAACTGCCACTCTCTAGAAAGACGTTAGAATTAGGGGGGATATGATTGAGGTTTATAGTGGAAGACAGGAATAAATAAAGGGGATGTTAAATAGTGTTCTGTGAAAAAGTCTAGCCGAGACAGACTGCAGCATTTGGTTTTAAGTTGGAAAAATTCAGATTCAGGAGGGATATAGGAAAGTACTGTTTGGTATAGAGTTGTGGTGAGTGGAACAAAACTCCAAGTACCGTTATAGAGGCCAGAACGTTGTGTAGCTTTAAAAATAGGTTGGATAAATACATGAGTAGATGTGGGTGGGTGTGAGTTGGACCTGATAGCTTGTGCTAACAGGTCGGTTGCCGTGTTCCTCCCTTAAGTCAATGTGACCTGACCTGACTAGGTTGGGTGCATTGGCTTAAGCCGGTAGGGACTTGGACCTGCCTCGCATGGGCCAGTAGGCCTTCTGCAGTGTTCCTTCGTTCTTATGTTCTTATGTTCTTATGTTCTTATGTTCTTAAATTGTTCTTAACTAAGCCACTACAGGAAACACTGGTATGCCAGCAGCACTGTAGAACGTATACGTAGACATGCTCGGGGGTCAAGACAGCTGTAACTGCAGGCTACCTTAGCTTGTTCTGGCTAGCTTTTAGTGCTGCTTTCAAGCCTGCTTGATATGTGCTTTCTAAGCCCGTGTCAAACCCTTGGATATTTGAACTTGTAGCAGGCGGGTAAGCACACAGGAGAAATAAAGGGAAACATTCATAGATGATTGGAGTGAGGCACAGAGGACTGACACAGGCACTCAAGTACTTATGTGGTCTGGCAAAAACCGCCTCTAGACCATAAGTAAAATAGTTACTCACTCCAAACTTGCAGAACTTCTAGCACACGTGTCTTGGAATGAAAGACGAATTTTCAGAGTGTGTGCACACCTGGGTTACCAACTCACGTTAGGACTGCACGCTCGTCGTTATTCCTCAGGTTGGTAAAGGGATGAGCTGTGCGCATTTTCAGAGGCACGAGTAGCAGTGGACTAGCAAAATTCGCCTCTACACTGTATGTTGATAGAGGCAAAAGGCTGAGGTAAAATGTAAGGCAGAGGGGAAGCAGAGGCCTGTGAGGGCCTTTTCAAAAAGGAAAACTATTTCCAGTGTTTCACTAGGTATATCCTTAGTCACAACTCGCACATAAGAGTTCTCACAACACTGAAGCTGTCTTCCAACAGTAGAGTTTTAATGATGGACTTATCCAGTCGGGAAGAGAAAAATGGGGTAGGCCTGCAAATTAGTAGGTCCAATCTCTTAGCACTACGTTTTCTCCCCTCAACCACTAGCGAGACTGGAAAAGGCACAGAGTAGGTACGGATTAGAGTTTAAAAACATACTGACACACATTGTACTTTATAATAAAATAATCCTCGTATCTTTAAACCTATAGCCAATGAGCATTTTTCAAGGTGATATTTGAATTCAGGACATAAAAATAAGAATTAACTAATCTCATTTAAGGAGCATACAACTTTTCAAAAATTGTTGACCAGTGTAATTATCGAGGTTTTTTTATATTTCCTCGACCACCTGTGGTCAAAATTTCGGCCAACTTTTTTATTTTTCAACCATATTTTTTTATTTTTGGTGTACGTTTAGAGGTTCATATGTAGAAGAATGTGACAAAGTTTCAGTATGATTGGCCAACAAACAACAGACAGTAATGGTGAAGCTGGAGGTGCTGTCCTGGGAGACAGTAATGGTGAAGCTGGAGGTGCTGTCCTGGGAGACAGTAATGGTGAAGCTGGGGTGCTGTCCTGGGGAGAAAGTGATGGTGAAGTGAGTTTTGTCCAAGTAGTGGGTAATTACGCAGGTAGGAATACATATAAATGACCTCATAGGGGACAGGAGCCGTAGTGGGGAAAACATAAGTGTAGTCAAAGATAAGATAAACCAATATTGCAAATAGAAATACCACAGTGAAATAGCAAACAAGAGGACTCCACTAGCAAATAGTGAGGGATATATTACCAAAAACAACTGGTGGGACGCTCCATTGTTGGTGCTAGGGAGGATAGGGAATCAAGGACAGAGAAACATGCACCAAAAATTTTAAAAACTTGTGGGTTTTTTTAAAGGCTAAATTTTTTTTCTGGAAATTTTATTAGGGAAAGGGGGTCCGCCCTGGAGAGGCACTTCTGGGTTAGTGCTTTCTTTAACACTATCACCTTAAACAGGTACCATGGTTACATTAGTGTTCTCTGTTTCATCATTCATTGCAGGTAGGTCCTGTGCATCTGACTCATCTCCAATTTCCAGGAGGTTACCTGTTTGGTGTCCGTCTGACTGTTGTAGTTGTGTGTATTGGGAGAAATGACAAACTCATCCCCATATCAGGTGTAGCCATAGGTATCTGTAAGTGGCAGACCAGTAGTTCCATATGTGCTAGCAGGGATGGCTTGCTCCTCCACACTGGTGTGTGTGATGGCGTTCTGGTATCACCAGAACCCTTTTGCAGTGAGGTGGGGTTCTTGCACACTTTGCAGAGGTTCAGTCTCAGATCTGGCTGTGGTAGACTGGATGGCCCTCATCCTCAGTTACCATTAAAGGACTGTTATCAGGTTTACATCGAAGGTTGTTTGGGTTTGACTGCAGTCCTTGTGGAAACTGTAACCCCAACTTCTTTACAGTTAATACACTTAAATTTTTGGCTGTCAGGGCCTACTGTGCATTCTATGTGGAATGTTTCCCAGCACACTTACCACACTCAAGAATGTGTATTCCACAGTCTACTGCAACATGGCCATAGTGCTGGCATTTGTAACACCTACGTTTAGGGGGGTAGGTACACTTCGATGTTTAGGAAACGTAAACCTTTGCACCCAGATATTCGAGGGAGGGCACAGGACCCACCCAACTGGCAATAATTTGGGATTTTTCCTTAAGTCTTTTAGGCTTGATAATATGCTCACTGAGAGTCAGATAGGATGGGTCCATGTAGAGAGGGTATCCTAAGATTATGATGCTGACCCATTTTTTAAGGTGGTGAGTGTCTGATGGAGGCCGGAGCAGCTTAATACCCCCATAAGGTGTACTAAGTAGATCATTGATCAGTTCTTAATTCTGTTCCACAAACACAAAGTTGTGTGTGTTTTTCCTAAATTGGATCCTTGAGTTAGGATGCTTGTTTACAGCTTCCATTAGCCATGCACACTTAGCAGGCAGCAGGGTGTTGCCAGGGAAGTTCAGCTTAACACATTCTTCCTTTGAAGAAAGACTTCTTGCAGCCTCTTTGCACCAAGGACGTTTAGTGTCACATTGTGTACGAGTCAAGTGAGTCTGACTACGTCGACGCTCTAGCCCTTTCTCACTTTTTCTCTTTTGTTTACTTTAAAGGTCTGGAAGCTATCATCATTTCCATCACCTGCAGGAAATAGGTTCCTTTTATGACAGTTGCCATGTTTGCCAGTGATGATATCTCGTGTAAGACTCACAACACAAGAATTCCTCGCTTATCTTCCCCTTATAGCTTATGCAAGAGTAAATATTTACTATAAAGTCAGAAGTCTAAAATAGATCATATGACACAAGTGTTCAAGTTCAATGAACACTTCCAATTATACTTAACCCAGATTACTACTACTTAAACACGATGCACACCTTACTAAAAAACATTCAGAGACTTATTGTATGTGTGTTAATAATATGGTACTTACAATGATAGAATGGAATGAGTACATGGCGAGGGTCTTACACCTTTTCCACAAATAACTACAAGATGTGGAAAAAGAGATGACGAGAGAGATGAGAGAGAGACGAGAGAGGGAGGAGGCGGAGGGGAGGGAGAGAAGGTCCGTGAGAGAGGAAGGAGCGACGTGGGGAGGGGAGGAGAGGAGAGAAGGAGGCGGAGAGAGAGGGGGGGAGAGGAAGAGCGGAAGGAGAGGAGAGAGAGACAGAGGAGCAGAGGTGGGGGGAGGAGAGGGACGCAAAGAAGGTGAGACGGGAGAGAGGAGAGGGGTGGGAGGGAGGGAGGGAGGGAGAGTGCGATGAGATGGGAGGTGAGGACGGAGGGGGGGAGGGAGAGAGTGGTGGGTAGGTTGGGGAAGAGAGGTGGGGAGGAGGGAGAGGGGCGAAGCTGAGAGAGAGAGAGAGAGAGACAAAGTAGGTTAATATTGAGCATAAAATTAGAATTATTACTATATCACATTAAATCTTGAGGATCAATTTCAATGATAACTTCCACTTGAGTCTGGTAACTAGAGTAAACTTATTACATATGACAACAATGAGATAAAATCACTGTGGTGGACTGCTTGGTTCAATCCTGGGTAACTCACACCGTTACTATATATGTTATGTATGTATTACAAGCGGTAATGTGGTGCCGCTGTAGTTGATGAACCAGTACTAAGCAAATCTTTCACCACGCGTTTTATATGTATGACAGTGTTACAAAGGTACACTTTATCACTAGATAACTTGTGTTGATTGGTAAATATAGGTGAGAGTGGTACACCGCTGGTCGTAATAAACACCACTCTCAACTTCTCAAGGTCAAACACTAGGCCAGCTTCTGGAGAGGTTACCAGTGTTTTAGCTTAATATGATTATTATGTTGGTCAGTCCGAAGGTCTGCAGTCCATTAACTTGGAGTATCAGAAGTTAAAACATACATTCCGGTTGATCAAATAGTCCTAAAACAATTTTTAAAAATGTATAAACTAGAAATATAACCAGGGCCGGAATTAAGAAGTCTCGGGCCCTAGGCTTTTGATTGACGGGGCCCCCTTTGAGTTACAGGTGGGTTAAGCGGAAGCGACCTTCCAGCTTGGGGGGGGGAGGGGGGTCGGCTGTGAGGGCCTTGTTTAAGGGTTCTAATTAAATACATTCTGGCTATTTAGATTAAATTTAATAGGGGAAATGTACATCATGACAACCAAAACCATTTTAACAACAGCCATTATAAATATTTGTTAAATCATGCATTTTAAAGAGAATTATAAACTAAGTCAGCAAGTATTACTAATTAGGCTAATAATAGTAGTGACATCTTTGTACCTATTATATTCAGCATAACCACTACAGCCTATTATTCCTATAAATCACTGAACATTTTTGTTATCATTGCATCAGCATAAGATATCAATTCATATAAACTGCAGAAGGAAACTTGCGAGAGGAAATCTCCCATACTCCCCTTAGCGGGAGAGGGAAAAACACAGCTGTTATGTGTAAACAAAGGCGTGTTGAGTGTTGCCATCTCATGGTTTGGCTTATTTATTTTTATTTTTTTTTTCATTATTTTTGTTTTGATTAATTTTTAAAAATCAAGTTTTACTCTCCAAAACACTTGAACTTTATTAGGTTCAGGGACCCCTTTGCACTTGCAACAAGTGCGCAGTCTTGGATTGAGCCCCCTGAAACCCCTTGGAATGCGGGGCCCCCAAATGCACAGGGGCCCTAGGCATATGCCTAGTTTGCCTATGTTGTAATCCCGGCACTGAGGATAACGATTGCAAATTGTTACTATTACAATTTTAACTACGGCGCCTCGCCCCTCTAAACCCACTAGATGAGATGGCAACAAGGAACCATTGATGTTAACAGGCTCTGGACTCTTGATTACACAGTTTAAAGAGTAACTGATGTACTCAAGGAGAAAGTATTCATGGAAGATGCAAACATTATGCAGGGTGTAAGCTTGTTACAGTAAAAATACAAAGCATATGTTACACACTCAACACCAGATGAAGAGTGATGAAAATTTGATAAGTATATGGGGAAATTTAGCAGTAAAGTTTCAGTACCTGAACGAGGGGAAAATTGTATTAGAAAACAAAGCAAATGACACTTAGGACAAGCAACTTAAGTATGTTGTAACCGTATTTAATAGTTTCGTTACACTGAGCAGAGCATGTATTTAACTGTAGTTATCAAAGTAAGGAGTCGTTACAATGAAGTACACTCTGAGCCTTTTTAAAGTCTTAATACAGGCTTACAAATGACAACTTAAATGATGGGGGGGGGGAAAGCAGGCACTTAACACTCTTCTACACACATATGACAGACGAATGTTCATCTGTGCTAAAGTAAATCACACAAAACTTACTATGTTTATAGGTGAACCCTTCTGGCATATATCCCACTTAATAAGTCAGTTTTACTGCCATGCTCGTTTTAAAGTGGTCCAGTCGTCACGTGAGGGGTCACAGACCCTGAGCTTGATTGGGGGGATTAGCGGGTGGACGGTTACAAAGCTTGGCTTGCTTCTACAGTTTTTTAAAAAGCTGAGGTTTGGAAGAGTTGAAGGAGGAAGGGTCTTGTTCTCCAAGGAGGTGATTAGGAGGTGAAGGTTCCACCTCAAGGGCCTGGGGAGAGAGTGTTGGGTGGTTGTTGGAGATGTGGGAATGAGGCTTCTAGCAGTGAGATTCAGTCTGTCTCTTCACTGTGGGGAGGCTGTAGGTGGGGTGGTAGCAAACGGCTACCAGCAGTGAGGTGAAGGCCGGCACCTGCTACAGTGGAGAGTTGTTCACAGTAATGGTGTGGCGCATCAGGAGTAAGGAAAGTTAAGAGGCAGATCTGAAGGTTAGGAAATCGCTTCTCTGTTCTCCAGGTGAAATTGTACTTCAGTGGCCTGTGAAGGGAAGGGGTACTATGCCCCCTGCTTATTGAATGGTAAAAAGCTGCATTCTTGTGGTTGGTGACACTCTCAGGTAGATATGTCTGATCGTGCGTTTTTGTAATAGGGAATAAGAAGATGAGGAGATAGGGTGTGCTCCCTGGAGATGGTGTTGGGGACATTGTCAACAGACTGGATAATATAATGTCAGGTTAATGGGAAAAGCCATTTATCTGTTCAGTGATGGTGGAAATGATATTGGGAAGGGTTAGGAGGGAGGGAAGAGCTGCTAGATAAGTACAGGTCTGCCAGCTATAGATTTAATTTAAGGTCTAAGGGAGGGATCCCAATATATGTTTGCATTCTTGCCTAGAGAAGGGGAAGTGAGAAATGAATGGTTGTCTAGGGCAATTGGCTTGTAATTGCTGGCTTACTAGGACAGATACTGCAAGGGAACTGCAACC
This sequence comes from Cherax quadricarinatus, assembly GCF_026875155.1. Lineage (NCBI taxonomy): Eukaryota > Metazoa > Arthropoda > Malacostraca > Decapoda > Parastacidae > Cherax > Cherax quadricarinatus. Next base: position 23,909,812 of record NC_069492.1, read on the forward strand.
CTTTCATGACAACTGGATCAACTTTTATGGCAAACATGTTATGTATGCAAGGGTGGGGTTTTCAACTTCTGGGGCAGGGGTGGTAGCACTTGCAGACTCGTTTGAGAAGGCCAATTGGGTGTGAAATGCCTATGATTTTTAAACTGATGGAAGTTAGAGAGGTATGGGTAGTGTTGTGGGGGAAAACAAGCAGGTAGCAACACTAGGGTTGGGAATCAGTAAATGTAATTATAAAAGGCATTCAGCAGAAGTTATAAACTAAAGCAAAATAGAAACAGGTGTCAGCAAGCTAGGGGGACAGCAGGAGGGCACACAAGGGAACTAGACTACCTTAGGTTTATATACATTAGCAGGAGTAGTGTTAAGAATAGAAATAAGATAGAATGAGTAAGATAAATGCAAGTGCAGGAAACATAGAATATTAGGGCTATAACAGAGACCTGGCTCAAACTGAAAGGATTAGGAGATGCCCTCTGAATGTCACATACAAGGCTTATTAATTTTCACACTGACAGGGTCAACAGGAAAGGTGGTGAGTAGCGTGTTTGTCAGAGACAATTTAAATTGTTTGTGTTTGACAAGATTTAAATTAGTAGAAGCGTCAGGCCACTGAATCTGTTTGGTTACAGCTTCTCGAGGGCGAGAAAAATCTAATTTTGGGTGTGATTTACAGGGCCCCAAAATCTTGTTAGGGAGTGCAGGTAAAAAAATTTCTATGGACGAAATTCGTTAAGGCATCTACATACGAAATTGTTGTGCTATTGGGGATTTCAACTATAGACAGATTGAAACTGGCAGCAAATTTGACAGGAAAAATTTAGAGTCGGGGTGTATTTCTTGATCGATCCAGGATTGTTTTTTTTTAAAAAAACAGTTTGTACAGAGCACACTAGGGGAAATAACTCCTTGAACTTGGTTCTTGCAGTAGTGAGGGAAAGAAACAATAATTAATAATCTTGTTGTTATTGATGAGCTTTGGGGAGTGAGTGTCACAAATCACTAAGTTTTAACCATAAGCATGGAATTCCCTAATATGGCAATTCAGTCTCCGTCCCTACTTCGCTTGGCTGCTGAATTTCATAGGACTGAAAAAATGACTTAAGGGTGGGGCTGAACTGGTCAGAGACCTGACTAGGGGTCAGGTAGGTGGTGATGGTTGCTTTATGATGCTTTCCAGGGCATCGTTCTAGCTTCTCAGTCAAATTATGTTACAAAATAGGGAATCAGATCAAACTAAAAATGTTCCTTAAAATGGATTGACGATAGGATTTAAAATATCTGATTGGTCAAAAGAGTGGATATATAGGCAAATCTAAAAAGAGGAGAGGGGCAATTAAGAAGGAATTCGCTATATTCAGTTAAAGAGAGAATTAAAAAAGGGGAGGGAATTATTAGAAAAAGCAATAGAGATTATGAGGGTTAATTAAAGTTGCAAGGAGAATCGAAGACTAACCCAAATGGATTCTTTCAGTTATACAGAAGTAAGATCAGGGACATGATAGGCCACCCAAAAAGTTCTAGGGTCAGCTCACTGACAGTTTGATAAGGAAACTGTGTAGAATTTTTAACACATACTTCCTCTCAGTTTTTACACACGTGAGGGGATCAGCGATATTCCAGTAATGATAAATTATGTAGAACAGGACATATTAACTGTGCACTATTAGGGTCACAAGTGACATGGTCCTTAGGCAAATAGATAATTTAAAACCTAACAAATCCCAGGCACTGATTGTGAACTGTATGCAAGGGTTCTAAAAGGAATGTAAAGGGTGCTTAGCTCTCCTTTGGGCTAATCTTTTCAAACATATCACTACAAACTGGCATCGGTGCAGTGATAAAGTGGAAAATGGCAATGTGTTACCTATTTTCAAAACAGGTGCAGGTCCTAGCTATCTGATAACTATAGACCAATAATGACTAAACCTACATAGTGGCGAAAATTTTATGGAATCAATAATTGCCGAGGCAGTTTCGTAGCAACCTTGAAAAAGCATAATTAATCAACAGAATTCTCTAGCATGGTTTTTACAAAGGGGGCGTTTCTGCCTTACGAAATTTATTCACTTATTTCACTAAGGTATTTGGGAGGTAGATCATGGTAATGAATATGATATTGTGTATATGGACTTCAGTAAGGCCTTTTGACCAGGGTCCAACATCAGAGAACTATTTGAGGGGGAAAATTAATGCACACTGGAATTGGAGGAGAAATTTTTTCACTGGATGGTTAGTAGGCATGGTTGAATATAGGCAGCAGAGAGGTTTGCTTAATGCGGGAGAAAATCAGTGTGGGGGGAGTAGCGGTCACGAAGCGGTGTTACACAGGGGTCAGTGTTCTGGGCCCCTGCTGTTCACAATCTACATAAAGACCATAGGATGAGGGCAATAAAGAGCGGGACCATCGGGCATAGTTTGCCGATGACACCCATAATAGGGCCGACGAATTCATTCTGACGAGGACATTCGAAGCACTCCGGTGGATTTGAATAGTCTTGATGCAGTGGTCGGAGAATAGAAGAAGTGGCAGATGCTGTTTTAATATAGGACAATGCAAAGTTTAAACGTTGGAACAGGTACAATAACCATGCCACATATAATTAATAATGTTGATCTTATATTACGGAATTGCGGAAAAAGGATTTAGGAGTTATGGTTAGCAGTAATCTGGAAAACCAAGACAAACAGTGCTTAAGTGTTCGCATTAAAAGCTAATAGAATCCTTGGCTTCATATACAAGAAGTAATTAATAGGATCCTCAGATTGTTCTTCAACTATATACATCCTTTGGTTATGCCTCATTTAGATTATGCTGCACAGTTTTGGTCACCGTATTACAGATAAGGATATAAATTCTCTGGAAAAATGTACAAAGGAGGGATGACCCAAAGATGTATCACCATGTATCAGAAAACTTCCCTATGAGGATAGAACTAAGGGCCCTGAAACTGCTCTCTTAGAAAGACGTGAATTAGGGGGGGATATGATTGAGGTTTATAAGTGGAGACAGGAATAAATAAAGGGAATGTATATTAGTGTGCTGAAAATGTCTAGCTAGAAAGGACTCGCAGCACATAGTTTAAGTTGGAAAAGAAAAAATTACAGATTCTGGAGGGATATAGGAAGTAATGGTTTGGTAATAGAGTTGTGGATGAGTGGAACAAACTCACAAGTACCGTTATAGAGGCCAGACAGAACGTATGTTGTAGCTTTAAAAATAGGTTGGGATAATGCATGAGTAGATGTGAGGGGTTGTGGGGTGGTTGAGTTGGACTCTGTTAGGCTGTGCTAACAGGTCGTTGCCGTGTTTCTACCTTATGTCAATGTGACCTGACCTGGGACTAGGTTGGGTGCAATGGCTTAAGCGGTGGGTACTGGACCTGCCTCGCATGGGCCCAGTAGGCTTCTGCAGGGTGTTCCTTTGTTCTTTTGTTCTTAAGTTCTTATGTTCTTATGTTCTTAAATTGTATCGTATAACTAAGCACTACAGGAAACACTGGTATTGCCAGCAGCACTGTTGAACGTTATACGTAGACATGCTCGGGGGGTCAAGACAGCTGTAAACTGCAGGCTACCTTAGCTTGTTCTGGCTAGCTTTTAGTGCTGCTTTCAAGCCTGCTTGAATGTGCTTTCTAAGCCCGTGTCAACCACTTGGATTATTTGCTTGTTGCAGGCAGGTAAGCACAACAGGAGAGTAACATTCATAAGATGAGGGAGTGAGGACAGCAGGACTGACACAGGCACTAAGTACTTATGTGGGTATGGCAAAAACCGCCTCTAGACCATAAGTAAAATAGTTACTCACTCCAAACTTGCAGAACTTCTAGCACACGTGTCTGGGAATGAAAGACGAATTTTCAGATGTGTGTGCACACCTGGTTTTACCAACTACGTTAAGGTCTGCACACTCGTCGTTATTCCTCAGGTGTAAAAGGGATGAGCTGTGCGCATTTTCAGAGGCACGAGTAGCAGTGGACTAGCAAAATTCGCCTCTACACTGTATGTTGATAGAGGCAAAAGGCCTGAGGTATAAAATGTATGGCAGGAGGGGGGGTAGCAGAGGCTGTGAGGGGCCCTTTTCAAAAAGGAAAACTATTTCCAGTTGTTGTTTTTTCAATATGGTATATCCTTAGTCACAACTGCACTTAAGGTTCTCACAACATGAAGATGTACTTCTACAAGTAGAGGGTTTAATGATGACTTATCAAGTCGGGAGAGAAGGAAGGAAGAGAAAAAGAAGAGTGAGAAGATGAGGAACATGGGTAGGCCTGCAAATATTAGTAGGTCCAAATCCCTATAGCACACGTCTTCTCCCCTCAACAACTCATGCCGAGATGACTGAAAGGCAGAGACGTACGGTACGGATTAGAGTTTTAAAATCTACTGGACACACATGTTCATTTATAATAAAATAATCTCGTATCTTTAAACCTATAGCCAATGTGCATTTTTTCAAGCGTGATATTTTGAATTCAGGACATAAAATTAAAGAATTACTTTCTCATTTTTAAGGAGGGATACAACTTTTCAAAAATTGTTGACCAGTGTAATTATCGAGGTTTTTTTATATTTCCTCGACCACCTGTGGTCAAAATTTCGGCCAACTTTTTTATTTTTCAACCATATTTTTTTATTTTTGGTGTACGTTTAGAGGTTCATATGTAGAAGAATGTGACAAAGTTTCAGTATGATTGGCCAACAAACAACAGACAGTAATGGTGAAGCTGGAGGTGCTGTCCTGGGAGACAGTAATGGTGAAGCTGGAGGTGCTGTCCTGGGAGACAGTAATGGTGAAGCTGGAGGTGCTGTCCTGGGAGACAGTGATGGTGAAGCTGGAGATTTTGTCCAAGTAGTCGGGAATTATACGCAGGAAGGAATACATATAAATGACCTCATAGGGGACAGGAGCCGTAGTGGGGAAACAAGTGTAGTCAAAGATAAGATAAAACCAATATTGCAAACTAGAAATACCACAGGAAATAGCAAACAAGAGGACTCCACTAGCAATAGTGAGGATATATTACCAAAAACAATGGTGGGAGCTCCATTGTTGGTGTAGGGAGGATAGGAATAAGACAGAGAAAACATGCACCAACAGGGAATAAGTCACAGAAACCCAAGGCAAATGGAAACCAAGCCTGAAACACATACTATGAAACTTGGTATCTGCTGGCATGGGAAATCTGGAAAAACAGACGGGACGTGCAACTATGACCACCCTAGAAAATGCCATGCCCATATGACAACAGGAAATGCAAACTCCCTTCCTGTAAGCTTTTTCACCCTGAAATGTGTACCTCTTCAGTACAGGAAAGACTGTGCTATAACTTAAATTGCCAGGCACACACATCTAAAGGGTACAAAAAGATCCCAAAACATCCAGGCCAGGGGAAAAAACTGGGTACCCAAAAGGCCACTCAAGAGGGAGGGGTTTTTTGTGCCAGGAAGGAAAAAAAAACTGGCAGGAAATGGCAGAAATCGTACACCAAATCCAGTCATTCCTGGAGTGGAACCACAGTCGATGGCCTCCACTCCAAACCAACAGATACAGATACTAATGCGGAAAAAAATCCCCCCCCAGTACCAACAATACCACCAGTCCGATGACATTCTTCTTTGCAAATATCCCAGGGTCTAAAGCCAGCAACAAACAACAAAATACCTTTCATCCGTGGACTGCTTGCACAGGCAAAGGCAATGTTCGCGGCTTTCACTGAGACCCACATAAAGGATCACGTGGACAACTAAATATGGATCCCAGGTTACAACCTATACAGATGTGACAGAATGAACAGGCAAAAGGGGGGAGGGGTTGGCCTGTACATTGCAGAGTCACTTGTTTGCACAGAACTGCTAAATGCCTCAAATGATGTAGTGGAAGTTTTAGCAGTAAAGGTCGAGAACCAAAACCTAGTCACTGTGGTAGTCTACAAGCCTCAGGATGCAACATCCCAGCAATTCCAGGAACAGCTGTTAAAAATTGACCACTGTCTGGAAAATCTTCCAGCTCCCTAATTCCTTCTATCTTGCACCAACTGAGCCCACGGAAGTCATTGAGATCATAAAGTCTCTTAAAAATAACTCGGGGAATCTGTCTCATGTCCCACCATTACTGTACAAGCGAGCGGCCCATGTCCTTTCGCATGCTATTTCATTACTTTTTAACAAGTCAATAGAGACTAGCACCTTCCCGAAACTACTCAAGATGGAAAGGGGTTTTTCACCAAAATTTAAAGGTGGTGCCAACAAAACCAAAAACTAAGGCCAATATCTAATTTACATTGCTAAAAAAAAATCTTTGGGGAAAATCTTTGCCCCGGGAAAACTGTATTATTTATAAGGGCCCAAAAAACTATCAACCCCTCCCCATTTTGGTTTCGGGGAAAAAAAAAAAGCACTAAGGGATGAAATTCAAAAAAAATTGTTTAATTGTTTTACACACCCACTGGAAAAAAAGGGGAATATCCATTTGGAATTTTTATTGACCAAAGGGAAAAGTTTTTGACACAGAAAAACCACGAAATCCTACCCCAAAAAACTTAAACCACTAGGGTTTATAAGGGCCAGGCGCTTGTTATTTCAAATTTTAAACCTTTAAACTAATGGGTTTCAGTAGTCCCCATTAAAAAACCAGCATCAGCAACACGGCCACTTGATAGGGGAGTTCCGCAGGGAAGTGCCCTTTGGGTTTCCCCTGTCTTCCTCATATACTTTCAATGCCCTTTCCCAAAACCTTTACCCAAAACCCCCGGGAAAACCCATTCTCTTTGTGATGACACGTTTTTAAGTCTTTCTTCACCAAAACCCTTCCCAAAAACCCTCAACCCCATTGTAAAATGGGGAAAGGCTAAATTTAAAAATATCGACTTGGTTTGACACCCAAAATAAACTTTGCTTTCACTGCAAAATTATTATATTTTTGTTTGGTAGCAGAGCAGGAGATGCAAAAAATTAAAACTTAAGATTGCCCAAACATTTCTAATTACCAGAAATAATGGGGGAAAATTCCTAGGCTTATCCCTTTTGAAAACCAACCTGAATTTCAGCACCCATATCCGTATACCCAAAAAAGGTTTTCCAAAAAGGGTTTTGGGGATCCTCCCCAAAGGTTACGATACTGTGCCGAAAAATTTGCCCTTCTCACACTTTTACCACTAAAATTTTTTTTTATCCTTTACCCCCCCCCTATGCTATTTGTGCTTGGGATCAACTGCGCAAAAAACCTAAAAGCCAATAAAAACCCCAACAAAAAGTTTGCAGTAAAAAATATTCACTTTTTTCCCTTCCCGGCAGACACCCCCCCCACCTTCAAAGACCCAAAAACTTACCCCCAGTTCGTACACCCAAACCTTTACTACTGTGCAATTATATTACGGGGCCTTTTAAAACTCTAATTTTCAACCTTGACCTTAAAAACGCTTTCTTGATAGTTGTGACAAAAAACCCACAGGTAAAAACCAAAAAACAAACCTCTTACGACTTTTCCCCGTGTCCGACAAAACCTTTAAAAAAATTCAATGTATGTAAAAGGCCAAAATTTCTGGAATCCCTTTTCCTGGGGAACTTTTGAACTCCCGACACATTTTTTTCCCCTTTTCAAAACTCCCAAATTAGAAAACATCTTTTTCCCCCTGTTTACCCCCCGTCAAACTAACTACACGAATACCACCGGGGGGTTTCCCACACTTACACTCGCCCCCTCATTTGACCAAAAAACCAGAAAATTAATTCAGTTTTAAAAATAAGGGAACCCTGTGATACCCCCAAAAATAAAACTTATACTGTGCCAAAAAAAAAAGCATTCCATTGCAAAAAACTCACAAATTTAGAAATTTAGTCACTTACCCATAATCCCAAAACCTTCCCTCATAATTTGTAATATTTTACAATTTAAAAATAAAACTAGTATGCCCGAAATTTCCTAGCCAAAGCTAACGTTCTAAATTTGGGACACTCTGTAAACACAAATTTTTCTACATGTAAACCAAACAATAAAACCAAAAATTTTTGTTTAAAATCGCATTGTAATCCTTTTTAGAGAAAAAACTTTTTTTAATTGAATTGAAATTGAAAATCTTGCTCCTGGGGGTTTTCAATTTTTAAGGGACCTAAAAAAAGGAGGAATATAGCAAAAAATTTTTGTTGCAGTTTAAAAACCCAGGGGCCCGTCTTGTGAAAAAATCCCACTCACCGAGCCCTTTTTTAAACTCTGCACCCAAAATTTCAATTTAAACCAGCAAATTAAAAGAGCCTACTAGTTTGGGGAATTTAATAGACCCCCATCTTCACTAACAATGATGATCTTTAAAAAGGGAAAAGTCACCCTGTCAAAAAAAATTAAATCAGAACAACCCCATAATTGAGGTTCGACATGTTTTCCCTTTGAGCCCCAGACCGAAACCCAATGAGACTAGTCCCCCGTGGGGGGGGCATTTTACAAATTCAACTTCAAAAACAAAAAAAATTTTAAAAAGGGACAAGGGAAAACCCGTCCTAAACCCATTATAAGTGGGAAGATATACTAAGCAACACAGACCCCAAATTATGCCCGAAAAAAAGGAAATTTAATTGTTGGGGACTCGATGTATGCACAAGGGTTTTTTCCCCTAGAAAAAAAGGAGGGGGTAGATGAAAAAAAGAAAGAGACAGGCGCTCCCTTCCCCAAAGGGGGCGGAAAAAAAAATAACAGAGCGGGGTAAAAGAGGTCAAAATATCTGAAATGGTTTGGGAAACCCCTGGTCAGAGAAATAGCAAGCATCGAACTTAAACTAAAGGAAATTTTTATAGGAAATCGGAATCGCGGGGGAAGGGGAAAAATTTAAGGCCATAAATGAAAAACGAAAGAAACCCAAAGTATTTTTCTCCCATGCAAATCAAAGTCGGAAAAAACGTCCAGTTTGGGCCCCTACTTAAACAAGGGTGGGTCCTTTCACAGTGACAGAAAAGGAAAAGATGAGCTACTCAAGTCCAAAATGAAATCGTTTTTTTGCAAGCCCTAAAGACTGAGAGTCGAAGAAACCCAAAAATTTAATTTTTTTTTGAGAGAGCCACAAAAAATTTGGTTTTAAAACAAGCCTATCCCCCGGGTTTTTCCTGACGCCAAATGGGTTTGGGAAAAGGGGGTATAAATGACATTTTCCCATGCACTCTCCCCAGGGCCGACTCTGGAACTCCGGGGTTTTATCAAGAAATGCAAGAAGGCCCCCATCACGAGCCTTTTTCCTTTATGGAGAGGGAGCATGGAACGGGGGTTCGTCCCCAAATTTAAAATTTAAAAAAAAACAGACCCTAACCCCACTCCACAAAAGGGGGGGAGTAAAGCAACAGCAAAGAAATAAAAGACCGATAAACACTAACATCCAAAATCATAAAATTTTGAAACGGGCCTAAAAAACAAGATCATTCCCCTTTTAGAAAACCCCTCAGTTTTCAAACCCAGGGAAAAAATGGGTTTAGAACAGGTCGCTCCTGTCCCGTCTCAATATTGGGGTCACTTTCGAAAGGTCCCAAATTTCACTGAAGGGAAAAAAAAAATGCAGTTTTTAATATATACAGACTTTGCAAAAGGGCCTTTGCAAGTGGGGACCATGGCGTAAAAGCGCACAAAATGGGGTGCTAAAAGGGAAAAAAAGGGAAAAATTTGGTCGAGGATCTATAATTTTCACTAACCGGAAAAACAAGAGTAGTATCAACAGAGTAAAGTTCCCAGGCAGGGTTACGGTGGGAAAAAACTCTGTTTTTTTTTCCCCAAGGCCCCAGTACCCCGTCCCCTTTGTTCCCCTTTCCTCATATCCGACATAGACAAGGATGTCAGCCACAGCACCGTGTCTTCCTTTGCAAATGACACCCGAATCTGCATGACAGTGTCTTCCATTGCAGACACTGCAAGGCTCCAGGCGGACATCAACCGAATCTTTCAGTGGGTTGCAGAAAACAATATGAAGTTCAATGATGAGAAATTTCAATTACTCAGATATGGTAAACACGAGGAAATTAAATCTTCATCTGAGTACAAAACAAATTCTGGCCACAAAATAGAGCGAAACACCAACGTCAAAGACCTGGGAGTGATCATGTCGGAGGATCTCACCTTCAAGGACCATAACATTGTATCAATCGCATCTGCTAGAAAAATGACAAGATGGATAATGAGAACCTTCAAAACTAGGGAGGCCAAGCCCATGATGACACTCTTCAGGTCACTTGTTCTATCTAGGCTGGAATATTGCTGCACACTAACAGCACCTTTCAAGGCAGGTGAAATTGCTGACCTAAAAATGTACAGAGAACCTTCACGGCACGCATAACGGAGATAAAACACCTCAATTACTGGGAGCGCTTGAGGTTCCTAAAACTGTATTCTCTGGAATGCAGGCGGGAGAGATACATGATTATATACACCTGGAAAATCCTAGAGGGACTAGTACCGAACTTGCACACGAAAATCACTCAATACGAAAGCAAAAGACTTGGCAGCCGATGCAACATCCCCCCAATGAAAAGCAGGGGTGTCACTAGCACGTTAAGAGACCATACAATAAGTGTCAGGGGCCTGAGACTGTTCAACTGCCTCCCAGCATACATAAGGGGGATTACCAACAGACCCCTGGCAGTCTTCAAGCTGGCACTGGACAAGCACCTAAAGTCGGTTCCTGACCAGCCGGGCTGTGGCTCGTACGTTGGTTTGTGTGCAGCATGCAGCAACAGCCTGGCTGATCAGGCTCTGATCCACCAGGAGGCCTGGTCACAGACCGGGCCGCGGGGGCGTTGACCCCCAGAACTCTCTCCAGGTAAACTCCAGGTAATATGGCAGCAAGAATGACAAAATGGCACTACGAGTGGCACTTCCGACAATCCCAACCGTTAGAATACGTCTGACACGAATTTTGGATGCACATGTTTCATCTAATGTATCTTATTATCATGGAAAAAAAAATACATTTGATAGACTTTTTGGCAGTCACAAAAATATCTGCCTTTTACTTCCCACAAAATCAAAAATATTTGATATATTCCAAAAAAAGAAGCAGCAAGACTCACGAAATCGTAATGACACGATTGCAAACAAACCATACCCTGGCCGGGATTGAACCCGCGGTCAGAGAGTCTCAAAACTCCAGCCCGTCGCGTTAGCCACTAGACCAGCTAGCCACAATAAGATTCATCCAACTAGGTGTATTTCTACACCATAGGAAGGTTAGCACAGGCACCTCTGTGACCACAAATGCAAGTTTTTACAGACGAATCTCCAGCTAGCGTGGCCGTGACGAACTCTAGCTCAAGTCCCTTCACTGCCATCAACATGACTCACGAAATCGTAATGACACGATTGCAAACAAACCATACCCCGGCCGGGATTGAACCCGCGGTCAGAGAGTCTCAAAACTCCAGCCCGTCGCGTTAGCCACTAAACCAGCTAGCCACGATAAGATTCGTCCAACTAGGTATATTTCTACACCATAGGAAGGTTAGCACAGGCACCACTGTGACCACAAATGCAAGTTTTTACAGACGAATCTCCAGCTAGCGTGGCCGTGACGAACTCTAGCTCAAGTCCCTCCACTGCCTGAACATGACTCACGATATCGTAATGTCATGATTGCAAACAAACCATACCCCGACCAGGATTGAACCCGCGGTCAGAGAGTCTCAAAACTCCAGCCGTCACGTTAGCCACTAGACCAGCTAGCCACGATAAGATTCGTCCAACTAGGTATATTTCTACACCATAGGAAGGTTAGCACAGGCACCACTGTGACCACAAATGCAAGTTTTTACAGACGAATCTCCAGCTAGCGTGGCCGTGACGAACTCTAGCTCAAGTCCCTTCACTGCCGTCAACATGACTCACGAAATCATAATGACACGATTGCAAACAAACCATACCCCGGCCGGGATTGAACCCGCAGTCGGAGAGTCTCAAAACTCCAGCCCGTCGCGTTAGCCACTAGACCAGCTAGCCACGATAAGATTCGTCCAACTAGGTATATTTCTACACCATAGGAAGGTTAGCACAGGCACCACTGTGACCACAAATGCAAGTTTTTACAGACGAATCTCCAGCTAGCATGGCCGTGACGAACTCTAGCTCAAGTCCCTTCACTGCCATCAACATGACTCATGAAATCGTAATGACACAATTGCAAACAAACCATACCCCGGCCGGGATTGAACCCACGGTCAGAGAGTCTCAAAACTCCAGCCCGTCGTGTTAGCCACTAGACCAGCTAGCCACGATAAGATTCGTCCAACTAGGTATATTTCTACACCATAGGAAGGTTAGCACAGGCACCACTGTGGTGTAGAAATATACCTAGTTGGACGAATCTTATTGTGGCTAGCTGTTCTAGTGGCTAACACGATGGGCTGGAGTTTTGAGACTCTCTGACCACGGGTTCAATCCCGGCCGGGGTATGGTTTGTTTGCAATCGTGTCATTACGATTTTGTGAGTCATGTTGACGGCAGAGAAGGGACTTGAGCTAGAGTTCGTCTCGGCCACGCTAGCTGGAGATTCGTCTGTAAAAACTTGCATTTGTGGTCACAGTGGTGCCTGTGCTAACCTTCCTATGGTGTAGAAATATACCTAGTTGGACGAACCTTATCGTGGCTAGCTGGTCTAGTGGCTAACTCGACGGGCTGGAGTTTTGAGACTCTCTGACCACGGGTTCAATCCCGGCCGGGGTACGGTTTGTTTGCAATCGTGTCATTACGATTTCGTGAGTCATGTTGATGGCAGTGAAGGGACTTGAGCTAGAGTTCGTCTGTAAAAACTTGCATTTGTGGTCACAGTGGTGCCTCTGCTAACCTTCCTATGGTGTAGAAATATACCTAGTTGGACGAATCTTATCGTGGCTAGCTGGTCTAGAGGCTAATGCGACGGGCTGGAGTTTTGAGACTCTCTCACCGCGGGTTCAATCCCGGCCGGGGTATGGTTTTTTAAAGAAGCAGCAAATATTCATAACACACTTTGTTTTATATTGTCTGTGAAAATCATTTCAATACATCATTAATAATGGTGTAGGTCAGCGAAATAGTGAAAAAGTTACTTCCGAGATATAGGCCTGGAACGCCGGCCTGCCCGCCGTCTCAAATTTTTTTTTGTTTTTTTTTTTTCGCGAAAATCGCGTTTGTTTCAGTGGTTTTCTAAGTAAACTGATGTTCTAGTGCAGTTATCTCTTCAAAATACCATTTTCTATCATTCACAGACCAAACAATACAACAGGAGACGAGGAGTTACTCATTTATACGAAATATTGCTTGTGGACTCTCGCCTATTATGGCCTATTTTATTCAGTCTAGAGTATATAATGTTTGTTTGTTTGTTATTTATAGTGTTTATTATATCATATTAGATCAATTCTGATAGATAAATAAGCCGTAGAGTTGATATATAAGCTGACATAAGCGTAATAATGAAGTGATTTCACCTGGCACCATCTGGAGGGGGAGTACTGCCGAGTGTTCTCAGATGGCTCCCGATTGGCTGGCACTCTACTGATAAGCTCCACCTACTCTTATATGATGCCAAATAATCAATTATTATATTAGAAAGAATAATGCAAAGAAAAAGCGATAAAAAACAAGGAAAAAATTCCAAAAAATATATGGGTTGAGAACAGACGCACTACTACATTGTCGTTACCATACCTGATATAAATGACTATAATTTATTGTAGAAACGTCCTGGAACATTGATTCTTGTACCATTGTATTGCCAAAGAGTTAAGCTATTTTTCTATATGAATACTCAATTTCCATAATTTTTCGATTTTTTCTTGAGAGCGCGCTGAAATTTCTTCTTCCTGACCATACCCCCGGCCGGGATTGAATCTGCGGTCATAGAGTCTCAAAACTCCAGCCCGTCGCGTTAGCCACTAGACCAGCTAGCCACAATAAGATTCATCCAACTAGGTATATTTCTACTCCATAGGAAGGTTAGCACAGGCACCATTGTGACCACAAATGCAAGTTTTTACAGACGAATCTCCAGCTAGCGTGGCCGTGATGAACTCTAGCTCAAGTCCCTTCACTGCTGTCAACATGACTCACGAAATCATAATGACACGATTGCAAACAAACCATACCCCGGCCGGGATTGAACCCGCAGTCGGAGTCTCAAAACTCCAGCCCGTCGCGTTATCCACTAGACCAGCTAGCCACGATAAGATTCGTCCAACTAGGTATATTTCTACACCATAGGAAGGTTAGCACAGGCATCACTGTGACCACAAATGCAAGTTTTTACAGACGAATCTCCAGCTAGCGTGGCCGTGATGAACTCTAGCTCAAGTCCCTTCTCTGCCGTCAACATGACTCATGAAATCGTAATGACACAATTGCAAAAAAACCATGCCCCGGCCGGGATTGAACCCGCGGTCAGAGAGTCTCAAAACTCCAGCCCGTCGTGTTAGCCACTAGACCAGCTAGCCATGATAAGATTCGTCCAACTAGGTATATTTCTACACCATAGGAAGGTTAGCACAGGCACCACTGTGGTGTAGAAATATACCTAGTTGGACGAATCTTATTGTGGCTAGCTGTTCTAGTGGCTAACACGACGGGCTGGAGTTTTGAGACTCTCTGACCACGGGTTCAATCCCGGCCGGGGTATGGTTTGTTTGCAATCGTGTCATTACGATTTCGTGAGTCATGTTGATGGCAGTGAAGGGACTTGAGCTAGAGTTCGTCTCGGCCACGCTAGCTGGAGATTCGTCTGTAAAAACTTGCATTTGTGGTCACAGTGGTGCCTGTGCTAACCTTCCTATGGTGTAGAAATATACCTAGTTGGACGAACCTTATCGTGGCTAGCTGGTCTAGTGGCTAACGCGACGGGCTGGAGTTTTGAGACTCTCTGACCGCGGGTTCAATCCCGGCCGGGGTACGGTTTGTTTGCAATCGTGTCATTACGATTTCGTGAGTCATGTTGATGGCAGTGAAGGGACTTGAGCTAGAGTTCGTCACGGCCACGCTAGCTGGAGATTCGTCTGTAAAAACTTGCATTTGTGGTTACAGTGGTGCCTGTGCTAACCTTCCTATGGTGTAGAAATATACCTAATTGGACGAATCTTATCGTGGCTAGCTGGTCTAGTGGCTAACGCAATGGGCTGGAGTTTTGAGACTCTCTGACCGCTGGTTCAATCCCGGCAGGGGTATGGTTTGTTTGCAATCGTGTCATTACGATTTCGTGAGTCATGTTGATGGCAGTGAAGGGACTTGATCTAGAGTTCGTCTGTAAAAACTTGCATTTGTGGTCACAGTGGTGCCTGTGCTAACCTTCCTATGGTGTAGAAATATACCTAGTTGACGAATCTTATTGTGGCTAGCTGGTCTAGAGGCTAACGCGACGGGCTGGAGTTTTGAGACTCTCTCACCGCGGGTTCAATCCCGGCCGGGGTATGGTTTTTAAAGAAGCAGCAAATAGTCAAACACACTTTGTTTTATATTGTCTGTGAAAATCATTTCAATACAATCATTAATAATGGTGTAGGTCAGCGAAATAAGTGAAAAAGTTACTTCCGAGATATAGGCCTGGAACGCCGGCCTGCCCGCCGTCTCAAAATTTTTTTTGTTTTTTTTTTTCGCGAAAATCGCGTTTGTTTCAGTGGTTTTCTAAGTAAACTGATGTTCTAGTGCAGTTATCCTCTTCAAAATACCGTTTTCTATCATTCACAGACCAAACAATTCAACAAGGAGACGAGGAGTTACTCATTTATATCGAAATATTGCTGGTGGACTCTCGCCTATTATGGCCTATTTTATTCAGTCTAGAGTATATAATGTTTGTTTGTTTGTTATTTATAGTGTTTATTATATCATATTAGATCAATTCTGATAGATAAATAAGCCGTAGAGTTGATATATAAGCTGATATAAGCGTAATAATGAAGTGATTTCACCTGGCACCATCTGGAGGGGGAGTACTGCCGAGTGTTCTCAGATGGCTCCCGATTGGCTGGCACTCTACTGATAAGCTCCACCTACTCTTGTATGATGCCAAATAATCAATTATTATATTAGATAAGATAAGATAAGTTTTCGTTCGGATTTTTAACCCCGGGGGGTTAGCCACCCAGGATAACCCAAGAAAGTCAGTGCGTCATCGAGGACTGTCTAACTTATTTCCATTGGGGTCCTTAATCTTGTCCCCCAGGATGCGACCCACACCAGTCGACTAACACCCAGGTACCTATTTGCTGCTAGGTGAACAAGACAACAGGTGTAAGGAAACGTGTCGAAATGTTTCCACTGTCGAAATGTTTCCACCCGCCGAGAATCGAACCCGGGCCCTCCGTGTGTGAAGCGGGAGCTTTAGCCACCAGGCCACCGGGCCACCAAAGAAAAAGCGATAAAAAACAAGGAAAAAATTCCAAAAAATATATGGGTTGAGAACAGACGCACTACCTACATTGTCGTTACCATACCTGATATAAATGACTATAATTTATTGTAGAAACGTCCTAGAACATTGATTCTTGTACCATTGTATTGCCAAAGAGTTAAGCTATTTTTCTATATGAATACTCAATTTCCATAATGTTGTGATAGAAACACAGGCCTTATCTCTAGGCTTTATTGAACATAGAATCTTCATAGTACTTCTGCAACAACAAAATATAATGACTAGTACATCTAATAATGACTTCTACAGGGATGGTGATGTCTTGCATATGTCAAGAGAAAAGTTATAACTACAGGCCACATATTTAAACTCACCATGTAATCGCTTCGCATAAATGGATAAAGTAGGAGAGAATCACACTCCATGTGTTGGTGCCCATGACACACACCAACTGTTTGTTGTTGTTAAGGGCCCCTAGAGGTGGAGCAGTATTATCCTGCTGCTGCTCCCCACAGGACCAGTATCACACACTCTCCCCCTTCTAAAATATCCAGAGACGTAATCTCCCAAACTGGTTAGGTGGGTCGACGTACACTCCGACCTTCGTAGCCCTTGAGCCTCTTCACCAGTTTTCCGAAATTTTCCAGCGGGGTTTGATTAACTGCTGGAGCAGAATCCTCTATTTCCATAGGGGTAGTCTCTAGGAGCTTTCCAGGAAAAACGAAGCATCTTTGGTCACATCTATTGGTGTATCATGAGTTTCCACACTAATAGGGATTTCACTGGGCTAATGTCTTGTAGATACTGGGTAGTCTCCTTCACGCATTTGTAGCGAATTGGCGTAATGTGGATTACGCTTGCAGAGCTCTACCTCTTTCCACTAAAGATCCGTCTTGTTTCATCCTAACGTACTCATTCAGGAGAAACGGTCCAGGATGACATAACCAAGTGGGCACAGAGGCAATTCCCGTAGAGGAACGGACGTGAATAGTTGAGGAGTCTTTCATGAGGGGTTGCATATTAGCTGTGGCAACAGCAGTGATCTAATAGAGTAAGACATCAGGAGGACAGTTTGCCAGTGTTGAACAGGTAATTGCACGACGTTTAATGTCATTGTAACTGCCTACCATATAAAGGTACCATTGAACCGCTCCCACTTGACGCATTGCCTTGAGGTTGTAGCTTGTTGTTCTGCTGCGGCATTACCTTTGGTAGCCAAAAACACTCCTAAAGTTCGTTACTCCATGAACGAGGATCCCCAGTCTGAAATGGAATTATAAGCTGCATAACCAAAAATAGAGAACAACTGTGAAAAGACAACTAAACCAGTTGAAGCAGCCATATTTGCACAGGGAATACAAAGGAAAACCTTGAATATTCATCTACTATGTTAAGGAAGACCTATTCCTGATTTGTGCTTGGTAGAGGTCCTTTGAAACTATATTCAATCTTTCGAAAGGCTTGCGTGCTTTTATGAGATGAGTCATCTCTGGCTGATGAAGTTTGGCTTGCACTCTGCACATACTCTGCATGCTCTGATCACTTGTCGCACATCTTCCACTGATAGTCATTTCTATTGATTTGACAAAAAAGGTAGCAGGCGTGTAACTCCTGGGGTACACAAAGTCCTTGTGGAGAGCTGAGAGTGATTGCAAATCATGACATTGCTGCTCCACAGTGGACCTAGAGAATGCATCAGGTGAGATGTTCTCTTGACCCGGTCGGTACAGAATATCAAAGTCATAACACGATAGTTCCATCCTCCAGCGTAATATCTTGTCATTCTTTATCCTACTTTTGTGCCTCTTGTCGAACATATACATCACGGACCGTTGGTCAGTCCTTATGGTAAATGTCTACCAGTTAAATAATGCCTCCAGTGGCGAACTGCTTCTATGATGGCCTGGCTTCCTTTTCTACAGCAGCATAACATTTCTCTGATCCTTGAAAAGTTCTCGAAAAGAAGGCTACTGGTCGTCCTGCCTGAGATAAGACTGCAGCAATGGCAATGTCAGATGCATCCGTTTCCACTTCGAATGGTAGGGACTCATCAATGGCTTGAACTACTGAGTTTTCAATGTCCTGTTTGAGAGTATGGAAAGCGGCTTCTGCTTCCTTTGTCACAGGAAATGTGGTAGAACTCAATGTGCGGACTTTACTTGAATAGTTGTAGATCCATTGTGAGTAATAAGCAAAGAGACCAAGAGTTTCTTCGGAGTGACTTTTTGTCTGAGGCATTGGAAGTTCCCGTAGAGGTCGTAGTCGTTCAGGGATCTGGGAATATTGAACCTCCTTCCACTACATAACCAAGGATGCTAAGCCTTTTAGTTGAAAAAGTGCACTTTTCCTCATTGTAACTGATATTTTTCTTTTGGCGGCTTCCAAAAACTTATCAAGGTTTGCATCATGTTCCTCCTGGGTCTTGCCACAAATGGTAACATTATCTAAATACGCGTAAGTTCCCATGAGTTGCTCTTCCTGAATGAGTGAATCCATAATTCGTTGGAAGCAGGCTACCCCATTGGTGACTCCAAAAGGGACTCTGGTAAACTGATACAGGCCATCACTAGCCTGAAACGCTGTGTATGGGTTATCTTCATTCCTTATAGGGACTTGATGATAGGCACTCTGCAGATCCATTGTGCTAACACGTTAGTAACTGAGCAATTTGTTCACTGTATCGTCAATTCGAGGTGAGGGTACCCATCAAGAAGTGTAAATTTGTTGATTGTCTCAGAGTAATCGATAGCCAGATCTCCTTTCCTATAACCATCTTTAACAACCACAACCTGTGCACGCCAAGGGGAAATCACTGCGTTCAATAATACCACTCCTTTCAGCACCTCTGAGTTTCTTTCCTCAATGAACATCCGATCCTCCATAAGATAGCGGCGTGACTTAGCTGATATAGGGTGGCAATCCGCGTAAGATTTGCAAACAGCTTTGTGGGTCTTCCCTTAAAGTGCTAAGCCACAGACAACAAAGGGAAGGCAGTTCACCTCCATATTTAAGGTGCCACTACATGCAGCTCATAAGTCCTGACCAGGGGATAACATCAAGCACATTGTGGCCAGAATATCTAAATGTACATCTTGATAATCCTTTCCATTACTCTGAGATTTCCTAACAAAACCCTAAGGTCTGAATAGAGAGAGATGTTGATGCCATAGGAAACGTACCTGATGAGTGATGTAGAGTCAAGGAAGCCGTTTAACTAAGTCAAGGTTGATGAAACTCACTGAAGCTGCCACTATCAATATGACCATCTACTTCTGTTCCTTTGATGAATACTTCACTACTGGCCTTTGGACAGTGAAATTTGGAGTAGCCGCAGAAGACACTGTTGCAAGTCGCATGATCACTGGAAAGTTGGAGGCACGAGCCTCTTGTTGATGCATTAGAACGACATACTTTAAGCAAAGTGACCTTTCTTGTGGCATTTATGGCACATTGCTTCTCGAGCAGGACACTTGAACCGTGGATGTCTTGAAAACACAAAAGAAACACCACCGTTACCTGCTGCCTGCTGTCACTGAGGCAGTTCCCCAGTAACTTTCATTGCAAGAGTCCCTTGGTCAGGAATTGCAGCACTTACCACTCCGAGAAGGCTGAGTGGTTGCCTGTATACTTCAGAATTCTCTGGGGCTGAATCTAGAGCTCTTGCCTGGTCAAAGGCAGCGGCTAAGTCGAAGTTTTATTCTCCAATAAACGCTGCCTTATTATTGGTGATTGCAGCCACTGATAAAAGCATCCTGATGACTCATCAACAATACTGCGCAGCTGTCACTGCTTGAAGTGCAGTCCTACTAAAATTTTCAGTGCTGAAAGTATTCCTCTAAGGACCTCGTCAATCTGCTGGCGGCGAGTTGGCAAGGCTATACGTGCAAAGATATCATTTGTAGTTTAATATACTGAGACTTGAGGTTTTGATAGCAATCTTCGTAGGTATTACACTCAGAAATAGCCTCATATATCTTAGGTGGACACAAAATTGATGAGCAGACTTATATTTATCTAGATCTTCTTTTAGAAGGCTCCCAGAATTTTCGAAAGTCTTAAACCAGTGCTTCCTATTCCTGAGCAGCCGTTGATAAGCTGGGGTCACAGTCTAACTAAAGCCTCTCAGGTTCAGTAAACGCTCCATGTTGTGATTAGTCTAGCGCAGACACCACCAGGTAGCCATTCTATGTTCAATAAATTGTGTGATAGCTAAACACATGTCCTTATCTCTAGGCTTTATTGAACATAGAATCTTCATAGTACTTCTGCAACAACAAAATATAATGACTAGTACATCTAATAATGGCTTCTACAGGGATGGTGATGTCTTGCATATGTCAAGAGAAAAGTTATAACTACAGGCCACATATTTAAACTCACCATGTAATCTGCATCGGTGATAAATGGATAAAGTAGGAGAGAATCACACACCATATGTTGGTGCCCATGACGCACGCCAAACTGTTGTTGTTGTTAAGGGCCCCTAGAGGTGGTGCAGTATTATCCTGCTGCTGCTCCCCACAGGACCAGTATCACTACAGTGCCAAAACAAAAGCATTCACATTGCTAAACTCACAACTAGTATTTAGTCACTTAGCCATAATACCAACTTACCTCATAATTTTGTAACATTTTAAACCTAAGATTTAATATAAGTCTGCCCGAAATGCCTAGCCATGCTAGGCGTTCTAGTGGTACACTCTGTAATTATTATTTTACTACATGTAAACCACACAATAACCAAATTCTGTAAACTCAGCATTGTAATACTTATAGAGAATAAACTTTGAATTGAATTGAATTGAATATGCCTGATCACATAATTTACATTTAGTTTGATCATCTGTGTGTCTCCCAAACTCCCAGAAGTACTTGTAACCAAGCTTAAGCCTGGCCACTACAACATCAGTCAGTCTGTTCACATTGCAAGTTGCTCCATAAACATACTTATCTACGTTCATATTATCATAGTGGGTTATAGATCTACTCAGGCTTCTAACTGCATTCCTATAACAATCATTTTCATTATTTACTTCTCTCCTAATATTATTCCTAATGCTAGACACAGTTATACCAAAGTTATATTCTACATTCTCCTTCTGGGTACTCTTCTTGGCTAACATATCAACTTTATCATGAAGGAGTAATCCAATGTGTGATGGGATCCATAGCAATTGTACATTAATTCCTTTGTCCCTAATTTTTGAGTATCTATACCTGGCTTCTCCAATGAGCATGTTGTTGGAGTCATTATATGAGTCAAGAGCCTTCAATGATGACATAGAATCAGTAATGATGATAGAGTCAAGCTCAGTGTCATAGGTTAGCTTTAGCACCATTAGGATTGCAAACAATTCAGTTTGCAGTGTAGATTATGAGTGGGTAGCGTGACAGTGTCAGCGTGCCTCGTTGTGCTCCGGGTTTTCTGGTGTTTTCACGGTGGCTCTTACGTGCTAGAACTTTAATTTGGTCATCAATCCTATATGATACATCCCTCTAGCGCCTGGAACCAATCTTGGGCGGAAAACATTATATATTGAGTCAAAAAAGGAGAATTAGTGTGCACTACCTAGCAGAGTTTACTGCCAGAGGGGAATCATAGGCCTGTGTCCCGTGTGAAAAAAATAATAATAATTGAACTTTGTGTCAGAGGAAAGAAAGTCTCCCTGAAAACATTGAGTATACATAGTGTATACTACAGTGGCTCCCTAGTATATTGATGATAAAGGGTGAAGTGTCCCTTTGGAAACAGGTGAATTTGTTTAAAAGAAGTGATAAGCCTATAGAGGCAGGTGCCAGAAGTCGCCAGAAACTTACCACAGTCAGCTTGTTTTAATAATTTCCCGGCCCCGCTAGGTACTCGCATAAATTGTGATCCGTGAAGAGCAGAATACAGTGCTGATACAACTAACCAGATTAAATGGTACTTAGTGGTGGGGTGACTTTATTAGTTTTTTTTTTCTTGAAACCAACATATACTGTGAAATTTATATAACCCGAGTTTCCGCGGGGCGCAATA
>NC_069492.1:23932670-23972840 GCF_026875155.1 Cherax quadricarinatus
AAACTTCTCTCCAGGTAAATATATAGGCACTAAGGAAATCTGGTGGAGGCACCTCACAGTACCGTAGATGACCTCCTCCGTCATGCCCATACAGTAAGATGAGACCCCCCTTCCTTTCTCAGTATTCTGGCCAGTTTCTGTGGGGAATTTCCGAGTGAGTTGAACTGTGGGTCTTTGTGCAGTCGGACAGACAATGATGGGTACATGCCGGCGACTCCTCGTTGTTAAGCTTCGAAGCTAGTGTCACTTCCTGCATAGTTGTACTAGGGGATACACACCCCCTTGGAAACAGGAATTTCTGAGGTGCAGGCAGATCACTAATACCGACTGAATATTGCAGAAATTAAGGCTACTCATTGCAGGTGGTTCTGAGGATTAGATTTTTTAGATTTTGCCACCGAAGTGGCTAGTTTATTGTGCACCCCATATCCATCCTGTGGACGGTAGCGCGAGAGCATATGGATACAGAAAAGGCCCAGGAACTAGGCCCCAAAGGGTTTAACCGGAATACTATGGATTTATATCTACATATCTATAGTTCACTTATCTGTTACAAGCAAATTTAGGAAATTTGCTTAGTATATCTGATATCTTATTTTCATTAATAAGATATCTTGGCATGTCACATAGGTTATTATACTGTCTGTCTCAATAAGTGGACAATTAAGCACATAGTGTTCAAGAGAGTGACCATATGCCTGATCACATAATTTACATTTACTTTGATCATCATCTGTGTGTCTCCCAAACTGCCAGAAGTACTTGTAACCAAGCCTAAGCCTGGCCACTACAACATCAGTCAGTCTGTTCACATTGCAAGTTGCTCCATAAACATACTTATCTACGTTCATGTTATCATAGTGGGTTATAGATCTACTCAGGCTTCTAACTGCATTCCTATAACAATCATTTTCATTATTTGCTTCTCTCCTAATATTATTCCTAATGCTAGACACAGTTATACCAAAGTTATATTCTACATTCTCCTTCTGGGTACTCTTCTTGGCTAACATATCAACTTTATCACGAAGGAGTAATCCAATGTGTGATGGGATCCATAGCAATTGTACATTAATTCCTTTGTCCCTAATTTTTGAGTATCTATACATGGCTTCTCCAATGAGCATGTTGTTGGAGTCATTATATGAGTCAAGAGCCTTCAATGATGACATAGAATCAGTAATGATGATAGAGTCAAGCTCAGTGCCATAGGTTAGCTTCAGCGCCATTGGGATTGCAAACAATTCAGTTTGCAGTGTAGACGCCCAGTTGTTAATTCTTATGCCTAACACAACAAATTTATTATCGTTCTTAACTAGGGAGGTGGCAACAAGAGCAGATGCAGCCCTGCAAGACTTTTTCCCAGGGCGTTGGGCAGGAGTGAGCACATCATCAGAATCCGGTGATGCTGCAGTCCTCTTTCGTGTCCCGCCCTCCACCTGCATTTTGACATCTGAAGCACCGTCCTGATGCACCTCCACCTCTACTGCATGCACCTTCAATCCTTTAGACTCTCTCGTCGCCAAACCGTCATCTTCTGCCATACCATCATTCACAGCCTTCCCCAGAACTAAGCCTGGGTCTTCCACCTGATCTAGGACCGATTCCTCTAACAAGTCATCCAACGCCTTTACCAAAGACGCCGCCACTTCTTCACCCATATTAGGTAGTCTCTCCTCAAAAACCTTATGTATGTCCAATGACTGAGATTCTCTTGAAGCGTTACAATTGGCCGATTCGAGCTCTTTTCTTTGTCCACCTCCTCACTCCATGACCAACCGTTGTTGGGGCGGTGTAGCATGAGACTGTTCTCGCTCATCGCCAACCTCGTCCAGGCTGCGTTTGTGCTGTTGCCGTTGCTGTTGTGCCGGGTACCCACTTCGTTTCCACACTGTCCCGCGATGTGGTCATATGCCCCACATACCCGGGGACACGTTCTTTGGGTTCCCCCGGGCTTTATTTAACATAGATTTGAGTCCGAAATTCCCTTCCCAACACAACTATAAAGGGGAATTAGGGTGTAAAAAGGGGTCTTTTTAACTGTTACGGCTTCCGGCACCTGAAAGGGTTTCCAGTTCCCCCTTTCCCCCTGCTGGGCTACTTTAAAACCGTCCCATAAAGTCGATTTTCATTGGTAATACCCAAAATCAGTCGCTCAAAGGCACATTCTGTTTTTTCCCCAAAGGGTGTAATGTGGGACCCCCAACATGGATTTCTCCCGGGACCCCGCGATTTAAGGGGATGATGGTCTCCTGATTTGTCGCCCACTACCCCCCTAGCTTTTTTGCAGACGTCTTTTTTAACGAAGATTCTTTTTCCTTCCCATTTAAGGGGACCCAATATCTCCTCATTTCCCTTATACCATAGGTATCGCGTGATCGCTGGTAAAAAATTTAAACCCATTTTGGGACCCCGTGAAAAGCACCAGGATCATTAAATGCAGACAGTGTTGATTCTTCTTCTGCTATTCGGGCGCCAGGGTTGGAGAAAAAAATTTTCCCACAACCAACGCTGGGGGCGGGCTCAATAGGTAAAACTGCGCAAAAAAAAACCCTTCAAAACGGGAAAGCGTCTGCGAGTCGTCCCACGGCCCCGGAGGCGATGAGGAAAAATAGGGTTCAGGTTTTAAAGGGGGGTTAAATTTTAGTTTTTTTTTTTTATATTTTTTTTAAAACCCAATACTTATACTTTAAATTAAAAAAAAGGAAAAAGGGGGGGATCTCAACCCTAAAGGTTCGGGCCTTTGACATAAGAAACCAAACAAAATAATAAACTAACACAAATGGATTGCATTTACTTGCAAGGTTTTTGCTGTTTTAAATAAAAACAAAAAATTAGGGCCAAGCCCCTAGCTCCAAAAAAAACACCGTAACGGGGGTCAGAAGGGCAAAAAAAACATTAATGACTAAAAAACCAAATTTTCCATAAAAATTTTTAAAATTTAACAGGGACATATGACAAAATCATCCCAATTGAAAATAAAAATAAAAAAAATGAAAACATTTATTCCGTTCCCCTTTTCTCAAAAACCCAAAAACCCCAAACATCATAACCACTAGAACATAAAAGTTTAGTTTGGTGGGATGGTCAGTTGGTGGTGAATGCGGTTGGTTGTGGTCACTGATTTTTTTATCCGTTTTGGGGGAAGGGGGAGGTGGGTGTGAGGGAGGTGGGTTTGTGAGGGAGGTGGGTGTGAGGGGGGGTGGGGGAAGGGTTTTGGGGGGGTTTGGGGGTGAGGGAGGTGGGTGTGAGGGAGGTGGGTGTGAGGGAGGTGGGTGTGGGGAGGGGGGTTTGTGAGGGGGGGGTGGGTTTGAGGGGGGTGGGGTGTGGGGGAGGTGGGTGTAGGGAGGTGGGTGTGGGGGAGGTGGGGGGAGGGAGGTGGGTTTTGAGGGGGGGGGTTTGGGGGGGAGGGGGGTTGTGAGGGGGGGGGGTGTGAGGGAGGTGGGTGGGGGGGAAAGGTGGGTGTGAGGGAGGTGGGTGTGAGGGGGGTGGGTTGTGAGGGAGGGGGGTTTGTGGGGGGAGGTGGGTGTGGGGGGGGGTGTGAGGGAGGGGGTTTGGGAGGGAGGTGGGTGTGAGGGAGGGGGGTTTGTGAGGGGGTGGGTGTGGGGGGTGGGTTTTGGGGGGAAGGTGGGTGTGAGGGGTGGGTGTGGGGAGGGGGGTTTGTGGGGGAGGTGGGTGGGGAGGGGGGGGTTAGGGGTGGGGGAGGGAGGTGGGTGTGAGGGAGGTGGGGTGTGGGGAGGTGGGTTTTGTGAGGGAGGTGGGTGGGAGGGAGGGGGGTGTGGGGGGAGGTGGGTTTTGGAGGGAGGTGGGTGTGGATGAAAGAATAAAGGTGTTAGGGGCCCCACCATTTAAGTGTCGAAAAATAGGCATCTTTATGGGGGAAGGGGGAGCCAGGGTTTACTGAGGGAAAACCGAGTTTTAATTTAAAAGGGATTTAGGGGATTTAAGTGTAAAGGGGTAGCGACGGGCTGTTTCTTGAGCGGAGATGTGTGGAGGGGTTTTTTAAAGTGTGGGATGGATTTGCACTGAAAAAATTTATTTTTTTCCCAAGTAGTGAGTGTGGTGGGGTGGTTTTTTTACCCGTGCCCCTTTTGTTGTGAAGTTTTGGATATTTTTGAAAAAAACGTAAATGTTTTGGAGCACTACATCATGTGTGTTAAAAGGGGTGAATAAAAAGGGGTTAAAAATCTTAAAGTTTTTTTTGTGTGTGAGAATGATTTTCCGTTATTGTGGAGTGTCTTAAAAGTGTTATAAAAAAGCACAAAATTACATGGTTTTTACAAAGGGTTTTCCATATGATGTATCGAATAGGGTGTGATAAAAAGTGGGGGTTTTTCCCTTCTTGTGGGTGCATTCTGTAAGACAAAATTTTCCCTTTTATTTTCGGGGAAGGTTCAAAGTTTAAATAGTTGAAAGGGAGAACGGGGTTTAATTTTTTTAATATTATGCGAGATTGTATTTTGGACAAAAGGGCCCAAACATAAGGGTTTCAGCGGCCCGGGTTTAAAAGATTATATGTAATGTCGTGTGAAAATTTTGTGTAGGGTAGTGTTTATATTTTAAGACACGGTTTGGGTTTTCCCCTTTGCTATTTTAATGTTTAAAGTCCCTGAAAGAGTATATGAAAGGTAATAAAAAAATGTTATTTAAATTTTGGGAAAAATCCCACAATTTTGGGTTGCTTTGTTGGATCAGGAAATTGCATATGGTTTAAGTAGCGGTGTAATTTTAAGTTTTAATATGCTTTTGGGTATATTGTGCATGAAGAAGTTTTGGGTGGAGGCCCCCGTGTTGGGATATAGAGTATTTTTATCCTTGTTTGCTAGGAAAAGTTTTCATAATTGTTACTTAGAGCAAGTATTTCCCCGGGCGCTTTATAGTATGTTTTGTTTTGTAGGATTTGATGGGGGGGGGGTCCCTTTTTATTTCCAGGAACACATATGTACGCCCTTTAAATGTCCTTTTGGTGGGGGGTGGATGTTAGGTTTTAAGGGTTGTGGTGGGGTTTTTTCCTTTTAAAGCATTGTTTTTTGTAAAAAAACCTTGGCAAAGATTTTTTAAGTTGCTGAAGTAGATTCTCTGGATTGTTTTTGGGTCACCTGTGTGAATTTTTTTTTTCTTTTTTTTGATTGTGTATACGTATTTTTGTACTTTAATTTTTGGTTTTTAAACATGTTGTTGGGTTTTTTGTGAATGTTTGTTTACAGTATTTTTGTTACGTTTTTTAAAAAAAATAAAAAAAAATTTACATTTATTTTGACCCTCATCTGTGTCTCCCAAACTGCCAGAATTATTTGGGAACCAAGCCTAAGTTGGCCCCTAACCCATCACCCTTTACTTGAAACCAAGCCTACCCCTGGCCATAAAAACATCACCCGGGTATTTGAAAACCAAACCCCAAACCCTTTGGCCACTAAAAACCTCAGTAGTACTTGTAACCAAGCCTAAGCGGGCCCCACTACAACTCATCAGTATTTGGAACCAAGCCTAAGCCTGGCCACTACAAACAAGTCAGTCTGTTAAACATTGCACTTTGTTTCCATAAAACATATTTCTCGTTCATTTTAATATAGTGGGTTTTTAGATCTATCGGGGCTTTAACTGATTCCTATAACAATCTTTTTCATTATATATGTTTTTTTAAATAAAATATAAAAAAAATTTCATTTATTTTGACCCTCATCTGTGTCTCCCAAAATCCCAGAAGAAATTGAAACCCCAACCCTAAGTCTGGCCCTAAAAACATCGTCAGTACTTGTAAAAAAGCCAAAGCCGGGGCCACTCCCAACACCCGTCGAAATTTAAAAAACCAAGCCAAACCCCCGGGGCCACTACCCATCAGTCAGTTTGTTAACCCAACCCAAAAGGCCGGGGCCCAAACCAAAAACGGGTCAGAAACTTGAAACCCCGCCTAACCCGGGCCCACTAAAACATCGGTCATTTTTCTGTTAAACATTGCACTTTGCTCCAAAAAACATCTTTCAGTTCATGTTATCATAGTGGGTTATAGATCTACCCCGGTTTTCTAACTGTTTTTCCTATAAAATATTTTCTTTAAATTTACTTCTCCCCAAATATTTTTCCCTAATGTTTGTTATTTTAAATTTATGGTTTATTTTGCCCCCCCTCCCATCCTTTTTGGGCGGTGTCAAAATTTCAGGGTACATAATGGGCCCAGGGACGGGGCCCTAAAATTTTTGAAGCTGAGCAATTTCAGAGGTAAGGAATTCAAAATTTAAAAAGGTAATGAACCACAATTTAAAAAGGGTTATGAACTCCAGGTGGTCTAGTCCCCAATCAGGGCCAAGTTACAAAGGTAAAAAACCCGTTACAGGGGACCCCAAGGGGTTTCCGGGGCCCGGGCCCCAAAAGTTTTGATGGTGAACTGGCCCCCGGTAATAAAACCTCAAAAGTTCCCAAAAGGTTTAATAAACCCTCAAAAGGGTTAAAAGGTAAGGGGAATCACAAGTTACAAATTTTAAGGGGAAAAAATGAAAGAATGGTTACTTAGTTTATAATGGCTGCAATCATGAACAAATTTTTGGGAGTAATGAGCAATTCCCCTTTCCACCCCGGCCCAAAAAACTGTAGTGAGTTTTTGGGGTGAAAATGTTGAGGGGCTGGGGTCTTCTCTCTCTTTTCACACACACACACACACACACTACAAATTTTACACACCAACCACATAAACACCCCACACACACCACCACACACCCCAAAACCCACCACACCCCCCACACAACACAATAAATTTCATCCCAAAACCCAGACAACACTCTTTCACACACAAAACACACTATACCCCACACACACACCCCATACCACACACACACACACACACACACTCACACCCCTCAAAACCAAAAACACACAAACACACCACCCCAAACCCCAACCCCCCAAAATACACCCCCACACACCACACACAACTTTGCCCCTATGTGGTAATGTTTTATTTCCCGCTAGAAAAAGTCGGGGTATTTCCCAGAATGGTCTGTAAAATCCCACTTTTGGATAAAAAAAATTAGCCTTTTCTTGAACATTCTGAGTGAGTTGTTTTTTAAATAAATTAATTTTATCGCCCCCCGTACATAAGGGGAGCGGGTTTGTGACAAAAACCCTTTTCTGGAAAAGTTTCATTTCGTTTGGTCTACTTTCTGGGGTGGTGTTTAAACCTCCCAAAGATACTTTTTAACCCCCCGGGGGCCGGGCGGTAGTGACACCCAAGGTTTTTTGCTTATTTTTTGGATGCCCCATGGAATGTGGCTCCCCCTTTCAGATAGAATGATGCTGTGCTGGGACACGTTATCCCAAAATTTTAAATTAACATTCTCCTTTGGGTACTCTTTTGGTTTAAACATATCAACTTTATCTAAAGGAGAAATTTCCAATGTGTGTGGGCCCCATAGCAATTGTAAAATTTAATTCCTTTGCCCCAAATTTTTTTTTTGAGTATCTTCCTGGCTTTTTCCAAGGGCGGGCATTTTGTTGGAGTCTTTTTATGAGTCAAGAGCCTTAAATGAGGGGACTTGGAATCAGTAATGATGATAGAGTAAATTCAGTGTAAGGGTTTAGCTTTGGGCCCCTTTAGGATTGAAAACCCTTTCCCGTTTGCAGTGTAAACGCCCAGTTTTTAAATTTCTTATGCCTAATCAACAAAATTTATTATCGTTCTTAACTAGGGGAGGGTTTGGGAACAAGAGCAGATTTCAGCCCTGCAGAAGACTTTTAGATCCCTCAGGTATGTAAAATTGTGATAACTTTTTTCTACCCGGGTGGTGAGAAATTTCTTCTTGAGCGTTGTTTTTTTTAACAAGAGAAATTTAAGGAAAGGGAATTTCTAGCAATGAGTTTTGGGGGGATTGTAGGTATTGTTTTTTTAAATGAACACATTTTTCCATGGGGGGTGAAATGCTCTTGTTTTACAGTGATTTCGTTCATGGGAGGGGTTTTAAAACTTAAGCCAAATTTCACGTTTTCACAATCATTTAGATCTGTGGTAATTTCCCCCTTTGACCCTTGGGAAAAATTCCCCTGTGGGCAGTGGCTGGTTCGTTTTTCAACTTTTTAATACCGAGTACGTGTTTAATTTAACAATCCTAACACTGATTTCTAGAAATAAATAAACTCCCTTTCCCCATGTTTAAAAAAACTTTTGGAGTTTTGGGGGCAGCCCAAAAATAAAACCCGGAGCTTCATTTTTTCATTTTAACCCCCGGGTCGGGAGGGGAACTTTCTCTAGCTAATATCAACAAGGGAGCAGCATAAACAATTTTAAAGGGCCTTTCATGGGTATGTACATTTTTCTCCCCATTCTCCATTGCACCCTTGTTGGGTTTTTAGCCCGAAAAGGGTTTGGAATTTAGCCAGCTTTGCATTTCTTGTTTAGGTTTTTGGTATGTGGATTTGTTAAAGGGGACTTTTTTACCCAAGATAACTGTAAGTTTTAAAAGTAGCTAATGATTTCACCCCGCAAATAGATGGGTGGGGGAAAGTGTTTGCTTGTTAAAATCTTTGTTTTAGGGAAGATATTATGGGGGCCTAGTCGATTACAAATTTCTTTTAAAATTCATTAAAACATGGTATTCCTCTTCTTTTTGCCCTGTTGTAAAGGATCATATATATCAGCTTTGCTTATAGCTATATGTTTAGGGTGAGGCAGGTAGAGCATTTTGGAGAGCAATTAAACAGAATATTAAATAGCATGGGACTAAGAACTCCTCCCTGCGGGTTGTACCCAAAGGGCAATTTTTTTAGAATTTCCTTTTGAAGCCTTTGGGTTAAAAGGGGGCAGAGGTACTCTATTTGACAGGTATCTATTTTTTTCCGCAGAGTAAGCTACCACAAATATTCACTTTGGCTAGTTCTTGTAGTATATAACGGTTTTTGTTCGCCCTATCCCAAAAGCAGATTTTAGATCAAGAAAAAAATTTTAAAACCCATTTGAGGTGTGTGCAGTTTAGAAAGGGGGGGAAAAAAGAGTTCTGCACACTTTTACCTTTTTGAAACCCCTAGAGGTAGGGGGGAAAATTGGTGTTGATTCTGTAGGAAATGGCTGGGTTAAAACTTCAAATTTTTTCAAAAGTTTTTACAAAAAAACAATTTGTTAAGGAGATCGGCTAAATGTATAAGGCTGTTGGGGCTTAGGGTAGGCACAATGAGACTATTGATCAGGGAAATAGGAAGAATGCCCTCAATGTAACTGGGATTATACGTGCCCAAAAAGGGTTATCAGGCAGTGCCTTGAGTTTGAGAAAATCATTGGTTTATCCATTTCCCCTCCAGGAAACAGTTGATCGACCTTTGGTTTAATGATTTAAACTAAATTTATACTCAGTAAAGAGGCAATCACTCTCTCAATATTTTGGGGTCATTAAAAAATTTAATTTTGTTTCAACATTTTTCAGAAGTACTCTCTTTAAAATTTTTTTTAAAAAGAGATGGGGAAAGGGTTTTCCAGCCTGGATGTTTTGGACCAGTCCTTTATGAGGGCATTTGGCCTTTTTTTAAAAGGAAAGGGATTTTTAAACAACATTGCCCCGCTTTTCCTGGTTTTTTTTTATTTATTTCCTTTCCAGTCCAAACTCAAAGGGGTGGGCCTATTTTTAAACCACTAACAAACTGTTCCCTTCCCCCTTTCCTAAAATTCTTTTCCCTTTTTATTCCCTTTCCTTTGGGGTGCAGCTGGAAAAGTTTTTGAGGGAGGTTGGGGGTTTACATTCACGGTAAGCTTTACCAATCCCCCTGCTGCATGTGCTGATTGCCGCTGTGGGTCATTATTGGGATTTAAAATTTGGGTTTTTTTTGTTTTTTATGTGGAGGGTCTTTGTTTTCCCATTCCCGCCCACTTGATTGTGAGAACACTCTCAATAGTGGTAAATTTAAAAATCATTAAATTTTTTTTTGTTTCCCCAAAGGGGCCGGTTTAATTTTTTTTCCCCTTGATCCAAAGGGGTTTAAAAAAAAGTTGTCCTTTTGTTTTTCTGGTTTGAGGAAAAGTTTCCTCCCTTTTGTATTTTTGCTCCTTTGGGTTTTCTGGAGATGTGATCAAGATTTTCAGTTGTTTTGTTTTGGGGGGGTGATCGAGAAGATTCCCCCCCAAATTTTGACAGGTCGGCATCGTATATGATGGATTAATCGAAAAACCCAGATCTGTATGCAAACCCTTATGTGAGTAGGCTCAAATAGTGCCCACAATTCGAACATTATCATGCCCAATTTAGCAATTTCAATAGTTTAGTTCCCCTTGGGTTTGTTATAGACCACAATATTTTATGGCGGGATTTAAAAAACTCCCAAAAATGATGGGAGGTTCACTATTTATGCGATCTGGTAAAGCATCAGGTCGAAGTGGTTGCTGGGGCATAGAAGGGTTAAAAAAAGTTTATGAAAAAAACCCTGGGGTGTCTTTCCACCATGTACTGCATGTTAACTTTGACCCCTGCAAGGAAAAGGGGTGAATGTGGGGAAGTTCTTTTGAAAAATACATAAAACAACAGTTTGGGGACCCTTGGTTTTTTTAAGCTGTATCCAGGCAAGTTTTGGGGGAGGTGCTCCTTTTTTCAATCTACATTCCCCGGGAAAAAGATGAATCAATATTCTTTTGGGTTTAACTAATATTTATGTAGTCAGGCAAAACCCCTTTCCCGATGGAAGCAATGTTCCCTGGGAAAAAATTTTTTTTTAATGTTTTCCATTGGGGTGGGGTTAATTTCAATCTCTTGCTCTAAGAAAGGTAAAAATATTATGCTTTGTTCAGGGTGCGGGACTTAAGAGCAAATAGTAGGGTTTTTACGGGCTTTATCTTTTAGGACCCCTTTTTTTTTTAAGCATTTTTTGGCAAAATTGGCAGCCGTTCCAAAGGGAAGTCTTGAAGACAAGAGTCATTGGGGTTCTTTCTTCCCAAAATTGGGTGGAAGCTGAACCCGGGGTTGCTGGGACTTTTGACACATCACCAAGCTCAAGGCTCATCCTGATTCATATATTTATTAAACTTTCAGGATCTATTCAAGATTTCTCAATTTTTTCTGGAAATTTGTTTTTAATATGGGGGAAGGTAGGCGAAAACAATGCCCCCTTTCCCGGGGGATGGCATTCTGGGTTAGTGCTTTCTTTAAAACCTATCCCTTAAAAAGGTACCATGGTTACATTAGTGTTCTCTGTTTCATCATTCATTGCAGGTTGGTTCCCGTGCTTTTGACTTTCCAAATTTTAAGGGGTTACCCGTTTTGGTGCCGTCTGGGCTGTTGTAGTTGTGTGTTAGGGAGAAAAAAAACAAATCATCCCCCTTTAGGTTTAGCCCTAGGTTTTTCTGTTTGTGGCAAGGCCCCGTGTTCCTATGTGCTAGCGGGGGTGGCTAGTCCTCCCCCCGCTGGGTGGGGTGTATGGCCCTTCTGGGAAACACCCGAAATTTCCTTTTCAGTGGGTGGGGTTCTTGCCCCTTTGCAGATGCTCAGTTCAGATTTTTTCTGTGGGAGGCGGATGGCCTCTAAACATTTCCCTTAAAGGACGTTTTTCAGGGTTTTCACGAAGGTTGTTTTGGGTTTGACTGCGTTCCCTTTTGGGAAAATGTTTAAACCCCCAATTCTTTACAGTTAAACACTTAAATTTTTGGGGTGTCAGGGCCTACTGTGCATTCTCTAGTGGAAGTTTCCCCGCCCCATCACCACACCAAAAATTAGTATTCCCCAGTCTTTCTGCAAATGGCCATAGAGTGGCTTTGTAACCCCCTACGTTTAGGGGGTAGGTACACTTCGTTTTTTAGGAAACTTTTAAAACCCTGCACCCAGATATTCCCGGGGGGGGCACCGGCCCACCCAAAGGCAATATTTGGGTTTTCCTTTAAATCTTTTTTTAGGCTTGTGATATGCCCCACTTAGAGTCAGATGGGTGGGTCCCCCCAGAGAGGGTATCCAAAAAATTTTGATATGACCCCTTTTTTAAAGTGGTGGTGTCTTTATTGAAATCGGAGCAGTTAATATTCCCCCCTAAGGTGTACTAAGTAGAAACATTGAAACAGCTCTTTATTCGGGGCCCCCAAACCAAAAATTGTGTGTGTTTTTTCCCAAATTGGAACCTTGGGGTTAGGATGCT
Source organism: Cherax quadricarinatus (assembly GCF_026875155.1). NCBI lineage: Eukaryota > Metazoa > Arthropoda > Malacostraca > Decapoda > Parastacidae > Cherax > Cherax quadricarinatus. The sequence goes on from NC_069492.1 coordinate 23,944,764, forward strand.
TGTTTACAGGGGTTCCCTTAGCCATGCCCCACTTTGCAGGCAGCGGGGTGTTTGTCGGGAAAAATTTAGGGTTAACCATTCTTTTTGAAGAAAAACTTCTTGCCCGCCCTTTTGGGCCCCCAAAGGCGTTTTTGTGTCACATTGTGTAGAGTCCAATTTAGTCTGGGGCTACGGGGGACGCCTTTGCCCCTTTTTCACTTTTTTTTCTTTGTTTACTTTTTTAAAGGTCGGGAAACTTTTTTCAAAATTTTTCCCCCCACCCGCAGGAAAAAAGGTTCCTCTTGACAGTTGCCCTGTTTTCCAAATTTATGATTTTCTGTGTAAGGACCCACAACACAAGAATTTTCGCTTATCTTTCCCCCTTTTAGCTTATGAAGGGGTAAAAATTTACTATAAGTCAGAAATCTAAAATAGACATAAAAACACAGTGTTCAAGATCAATGAACATTTTCCAAAATTTTACTTTAAACCCCGATTACTACTACTTAATACGTAACACCTGGTTTTGGGTGGTGGCCCAAAAATCCCGCTTCCAAAACGGAGGGGGCCCCGGGGTTTGATTCCCGGCGGGTGGAAAAAAGTTTGACAGTTTCCTTACACCTGTTTTTCCTTTTTCACTAGCAGCAAAAAGGTACCGGGGTTTTTAGTCGATGGTGGGGGGTCGCCTCCTGGGGGGGCAAGATTAAGGGGCCCCCAAAGGAAATAAGTTAGACAGTCCCCCGATGCGCACTGAATTTTTTGGGTTATTGGGGGGCTAACCCTCCGGGTTAAAAAACCCAAAAAATTTATTTATTTAAATGATTTTAGAGATTCTTGTATGTGTGTTTAAAAATAAGGTACATAAATGATATAATGTTAATTTAAAAGGGGAATATAATGATATAATGTTCTATCTAGGCTGGAATTTTTGCTGCTCCTAACAGGACCCTTTTAAAAGGAGGTGAAATTGCTGACCTTGGGAAAAAGTACGAGAACCCTTTACGGAGTGCATTTCGGGGGATAAAAACACCTCAATTACTGGGGGCGGCCCTTTGGGGGTTCCCTAAACTTGTATTCCCTGGAACGCAGGCGGGAGAGATACATGATTATATACACCTGGAAAATCCTAGAGGGACTAGTACCGAACTTGCACACGAAAATCACTCACTACGAAAGCAAAAGACTTGGCAGACGATGCACCATCCCCCCAATGAAAAGCAGGGGTGTCACTAGCACGTTAAGAGACCATACAATAAGTGTCAGGGGCCCGAGACTGTTCAACTGCCTCCCAGCACACATAAGGGGGATTACCAACAGACCCCTGGCAGTCTTCAAGCTGGCACTGGACAAGCACCTAAAGTCAGTTCCGGATCAGCCGGGCTGTGGCTCGTACGTTGGTTTGCGTGCAGCCAGCAGCAACAGCCTGGTTGATCAGGCTCTGATCCACCAGGAGGCCTGGTCACAGACCGGGCCGCGGGGGCGTTGACCCCCGGAACTCTCTCCAGGTAAACTCCAGGTAATGACACTAGGACAAGCAACTTAATTATGTAACCGTATTTAATAGTTCAGTTACACTGAGCAGAGCATGTATTACACTGATTTATCAAATGTAAAGAGTCGTTACACTGAAGCACACTCTGAGCCTTTTAAAGTTTTAATACAGGCTTACAAATGACAATTAACTGTTGGGGAAAGCAGCACTTAACACTTCTAGCACACGCATGACAGATGAATGTTCACTGTGTACAAGCAAATCATCACAAACTAATTATGTTTATAAGTAAACCTCTGGCATGTCCCACTTAAAATGTCAGTACTGCAATGCTCGTTAAATTGTTCTTAACTAAGCAACTACAGGAAACACTGGTATGCCAGCAGCACTGTAGAATGTATACATAGACATGCTGGGCCTTAGGACAGCTATAACTGCAGGCTGCCTTAGCTTGTTCTGGCTAGCTTTTAGTGCTGCTTTCAAGCTTGCTTGAATGTGCTTGATAAGCCCGTGTCAACCACCTGGATATTTGCTTGTAGCAGGCAGGTAGGCACACAGGAGACACATTCGTAAGATGAGTGGAGTGCGGCACAGAGGACTGACACGGGCACTCAAGTACTTATGTGGTCTGGCAAAAACCGCCTCTAGACCATAAGTAAATAGAGGCGAATGGCTGAGTTCCAAATTGAGGAAGGAGAAGGGACAAGGAAGGGATATTCACCTCGCTAGACACAGGTAATATGGGTGTAGTGGCCTGCGGGTCGCAGTGCGATTTTCAAGGTCATTCACTGGGCCCAGAGTCGTCTCGAGAGTTACCAACCCTGTACTACTTGTTAATTACTCCAAACCCGCAGCACTTAACACATCTAGCACACGTGTCTTGGAATGACAGACAAATTTTCACTACATAAGAACTAGTTCTCACAACACCGAAGGTACGGCCGGAACACTGTAGAACGTTCACAAAGGCATTCTGGGATTCAGAACAGATGTAGCTGCAGTATAACTTGGCCTGGATCAGCTAAACTCGCCCTTATCCCATATGTAGATAATGGCGACGAGTTAAGGGATACAGGTGAATAGGAAAGTCGAGGAAGGGACATTCACCTCACTAGACACACGCAGTATGGGTGTAAGTGGCATGCGGGTCTTATAGTGCCATTTTCAAGGTCACCCAGCAGGCCAGACATTCCTCACTCATTTTAAGCCTACGTAGGTACTGATGGTAGCATAATGTCATAAGTCAGCGTAATCCAATCATGCAAATAGTTACAACAAATCTGCAGCACTTGCGGAACTCACATATTCGAGTACCAGCGGAGCAGCAAAATACACCTCTACACTGCACGTTGATAGAGGCGAACGGCTGAGTTTAAAGGCGGAGAGTTGGGGATACATGAGAACAGCAGGGGTAACTGAGCACGCACATTCGCCTTTCTTCACATAGTCAATGTGGGCAAAAGTCTCAGGCAGGTGATGCAGTGCCTCGCTCAAGGTCACTGACTGAGGCAGACTTCTCAAGAGTTACCAAACACTGCAATACTCGTACAAATAGTTACTCACTCCAAAATTGTAGAACTTCTAGCACACGTGTCTTGGAGTGAAAGACGAATTTTCAGTGTGTGGACACCTGGGTTACCAACTCACGTAGGACTGCACACTCGTCGTTATTCCTCAGGTTGGTAAAGCGATGAGTTGTGAGCATTTTGAGAGGCTCGAGTAGCAGTGGACTAGCAAAATTCGCCTCTACACTGTATGTTGATAGAGGCGAAAGGCTGTGGTCAAATGAAAGGCAGAGGGGAAGCAGAGGCCTGTGAGGGCCTTTGCAAAAAGGAAAACTATTTCTAGTGTTTCACTAGGTATATCCTTAGTCACAGCTCGCACATAAGAGTTCTCACAACACTGAAGCTGTCTTACAACAGTAGGAGTTTTAATGATGACTTATCAGTCGGGAGAAATGGGTAGGCCTGCAAATTAGTAGGTCCAGATCCCCAGCACACATCTACTCCCCTCAACCACTCAGCCGAGACTGCGCGAGTTGTGTTATTATTCTGTGTATAAGGTATATAGATCATATATTAATATGTATAACATGTCTTGCATTTTGGCTTTTTGTGTACTGTTAAACCTTTTGCTGTTGTTACAAGAATAGCACAAGGCTGTCTGTATGTTCGAGTTTGAGCTGTCTTTTATCTATGTTATATGAATGTTGTGTGTTCGAGTGGGGCATTGAGTGAATGTAGGGTAGATGGGCGTGATTGGAGGCACATGTGTGTAAGTGGTTGTGTTTGGTGTGAAAGTAATGTTATCAGTGATAATGGAACTCCCTGTTTTTGGTGTTATTGTGTTACAACGACGGTCAAATACAACTTAATATAGTCTCTAGCGTTCAATTTTTCTTTATGGCTTAGTTCATTACCTTATCAGTTGGTCAATTTAGGGTTTCTTAAAATACCATTCATGTATTTTGTTATATTTTTTTTAACTGGGAATTCTAAGAAAATGTAAATACATTTTAGAGTGGTAAGTCACTCCATCCACATGATATTTATGTGGAAGTAGGTCTGCACTACTAGGTTTTAAAAGTGTACTATGAGAATTTTGATGGTGATAGATATTACAGAAGTTATGTATTTTGTAAGCATCGACTGGAGTAATATCACGAAGTTTTTCATAAAATGTGCCATTGTAATATAATTAGTGCGGTATATAATAACTAATTTTAATAAAGTTGCATTTGAGTCTTGTGCACATATGAAATCTATGGAGATAATTGGTTATATTTGTGTTATAAATGAATTCAACATAGGTTTCAATTAATGTTTAATTAAATGTGAAGTTGCTATTGTTTTGACTAGGTGACACTACGTTGTTTTACATTGGTGGGGGGAAAATCGGAATTCAATTCAATTCAAATTCAGTCATTGTCCTCATCACTCTTGGGCCGTGTGGACAGTGCGCAGTGGCTCCTGATTCAACTGGTTTACTGCGCAGTTTTCCCTGTTTTGTGCATACAACATGGCGGATCGCATTGGACGCCGGTGTGAGCACTGTTTGTGTGGAATTGGTGCGTGGCACGCTTTACAGGAACAACAATGCAGGTGTTACTGCCTGCCATCATCAGTGAGGTATATGGAATACTGACCAAAGAATTATATGGAGTAGCAGTAAATGGTTGTGTCGAGAATTTTCATCAAGTTTAAAGATGCATGATTCTACGCAAGCATAGACAACAAATATCAAGAGAAGGGCTGGCAGTGAACACTATGGTGGGAAGTCTGCTTACATGATGTGTCCAGCTGTGTGACGTGGATGAAGGTACGAAACGTGCCTTTTGAGGCGACGGAGCATGATGTGATGGCAGTGTTTTTAGCAGCTATGGAAAAATCCACTCAGCTGAGAGGGGGTGTGGCAAAATGGACCTTATGAGGGGGCTACCTGAAGGATCATTTACGCTGAAAATGACGTTGAGGCAGCCAATTCCATCATACGTACTTATGGAGGTATTCTCCCGGCCCGGGCCTTTTTCCAAGTGGTGGCCCGGCCTTGGCTCCCTCTTTAGGGAGTGTCTGAGACCTAAGTCTCCCATGGAGGAGGCACAAGTACCTCCTCATCTTTGGGACCAACTGTCCCCAGGCCTAGCCACAAGTTAGGCCTCTCTGGTCTGCCATCCCCGCCCCAAGGGGGCAAATGGGAATGACAGTCTTATGAGCTAAAGGCTCGGACTCAGGCACCTACCCTACCCTAGAAGGGTTAGGCATGGTGTCGATGTCTTCCAGATGCAGGTCTACGTGTACTACTCAGGGCAGCGGAAGACTTGCAGATTATGTGGTTCTTTTGAACATATGGCGGCACAATGCTATAAAAAAAACTGGACGGAGGGAACAGGCACCAGTGATCTTACATCAGAGGAATGCTGTGGGGGTATTGGAGGAAGGAGTAAGGCCAAACAAGAATCCTTGCCGATGGAGTGAAGAAGTGGATAGGGCTGAGGCGGCTATGGAGGAAAGTGGAACACTGACAGTTGATAAGGGACAGACGAGATTGACGTCTGATAAGGAGGGTACGGGCCAACAGGATGGCTTGCTGGAGGAAGTACTAAGTTCCTTTTTGCATGACGTTGAGGAGGGACAGGAGGATGAAGGGTGTAACCTGGTGCAGGCGACAGTGCAGCAAGATCAGGTGGTTAGGAATACTGTGTGCACTAATGTTAATGTGCACAACGTTGTGGCAGAGGTCCATAGGGCAGAAAAGACGGGTGACGAGGTGTGTGGGGAGAGGAGTTCTCGTAAGAGAACTGCAGGAATGTCCTGAGATGACGATGTCTTACTCCAGGACAAAGAACAGGATAAAAATCTTGGAGAAAAGGATGTATGTCATAAGGGGAAAGAGGGAAGGGGTAATGAAGGTTTAATGGTTCTAGGGATAACGAAGGGATAGGGGGGGTGAATAAGCAGCTGTCCAAGAAAGACCAATTGCCAGCAGGATGGTTATAGAGGTGTGTGCCAAGAAGCAAGGGTAAACCATCAACTTTTTAAAATAATGTCAAGGCAGTAACTTAAATGTAAATTGATTGAGAAATTAAGTAAAATGTGTATGGCTGGGAATGGTTTTTGAGGAATAAAATGTCGATGTATCTTTTATAAGCAAGAACATAATCATAAGATAGGCTGTGCTTTTATCATTAAAAGGTTATAATTGTATGTAAGTGGGTCTGTTAGGTTAAAAGGGGGAGTGGCAGTGGCTGTGAAGGAAAATAGTCCCTTACATATTATAAAGTGGGAAGAAGGGGGGGAGGGTAGTGAGAGTGGATGGTGAGTGGGGAGCATCTTGAGTATGTTTCATTGGGGTTTATATGCCAGCGGAGAATATAATCAAAGTAAAAGAGGATTTTGTGAGAGACGTTTTGGTGTATTTTTTTTTTTTTTTTTTTTTTTTTATATTTTATTTAAAACTTCATGTACAAATATTAATAGGTACATATATAAATAATGAACAAGGACAACATCAGTAAAACTATATAAACGCAAAACAATCCAGGCAACATCTGACAGTCTACTATATACAAGTTTTTAAAACATATCACAATTTAAAAAGGAATAAAGTTATAATAACAAAGGCCACAAAATGGCTTTAAACAAAACTCCTAAAATTACAACCTCAACACAATAATGCACCAAGCTTAATGACAATCACCCATAATACAATTTGCAACAAACACACCAGACCTATCAATATGCCTTATTAAGAAACCTGTGCTGCCACACTGGTGACCCATCATCCCTCCCCCCCCCCCACTCACACACACACATTAAAATAACCCATCACCAACCTGAATAAACATGACATAATTAATCCTCAATTTAGAATTATTAATGACACATGTCACTTTGAGGAAACCATTATTTACAACCATGAATGGTACAGGACTACCAAATGACAATACCTTAAATAAGAAAAGGTAATTACGTCAAAACTGATGCTGGACCATGTTACCACACAAAAAAGGCAAAATAACACAGTGCTTCAAGTAAATAGTGAAAGGAATCCCTCTCAAAAATTCAAATTCAATAGCAATACCCAGTGCAATGAACATGAAATACCTACCAAAGAAATATACAGGTATATAATTTATAGGTTATACATTAATACATGTTATATATTTAAATCTGCTCCTTACACCTTCCCCATCAAGGGAACTACTCCAAACTATCTGCACAACCCTCACTGTCACACACTATTACGCTCCTCCAATCACACGCCAACCACATCACTCACTGCATTCCCAAGGAAGGTTGAGCCCGTTGAATCCCTGAACCCCCCCTTTTTACCATACCCACTCACCCCGGCAGTTAAGCCCCTTATAAGCCTTTAAAGTCCCTATTGTTAGTCCTCTATAACCCTCAGAAAATTACTCTTCCACCTTTTCCCAAAAATGTCCTCATGTTTGCGACAACAAAGTTCGATAAAACGCCGCGCCAAAGTCCTTCTCAGCACATCCCCACCCACTTCCCCCTCAATACCCCCATAAAACATATATGTAGTCCACGATGACATATGCTAAACCTCTACCACACTCTCCTCCACACCACTCATATCAAGACTCAACGCTCCGCAATACCGCCACAACCTTGACCCCCCCACCCTCACCACTACTTACGCATCCATACCTGATGCACTCCAAACCTTCAACAAAAATAGACGACATGATACCAAGTCCTCTCCCCACTGCATCTGCCACACCACCCACCCCAAAAATCCCTCCTATCTCGGAGCATCGCTCCCGTTGGCAAAACCCATGCAGTAACGGTACATAACCTCACCGCCTAGGTCGTATCCTTAATTTACTAAATCTTCGCCATATTTAACATCCCATTGCATACATAGGGTAGATCCCTTCAACCGCGCACTACATGTCCCTCTAATCAAATTTACACAAAGGTTTCCCACCTTTTACTTTCCCTGGTCCCTGCTAACATAGGCGCGTAACACTGTCTCGCATTCCTTCATTTCCGCCCCTCCATATACCATTTCCCTCAGGTGAGCCATGTTACCTTATCTAGCTGACCCTCCCTCCATCCACCTGCACGATCCCTTCCTCTTAATAAACACAACATTTCACGCGCTTTCTCAGTCCAACAAACCCAACCCTCCCCTACATACCGGCAATGTCCCACTACACCCTTCGCAACCAGTTTTGCACCCTGTAACCCCCCAAAAAATTGAACACCATTCTAAGAACACCCGTGTTCGCCGTTCCCTTGTTAACGGCATCACAGTCCGAAACCAAATCCAGACTTTACTATATAGTAATCATTGATGACAATTACAACGTTGCTAAGGTTAAATGGGAGGTCGCAGCATTGCCCAACCGCCGCTGCACCTGTTCCACCATCCGCTATTCAATTGCTAACCTTGCAGCACTCAGGTCGCCTCATACATGACACCGCAGTATTTTCAGACTCCCGGTCTTTCCTTTTTTTATTCCGCTGCACATGCATCACATTCCCCAATCTAATCTCCTCTTTCCACTCTCCCAGCCCCATGATCATTGAACTTTTCCAATTTACCTTCATCCCAGTAGCTCTCCCAAAAGTGTGTACACTTCCCCAAAGTCCTAACCGTGTCTCCCCCACCTGCCCAAAATAGTGGTATCATCAACAAAGCTCACCAAACCAGGCCACGGCTTCACTCACCATCCCTCCCCCTCCATCCTAGACGATCCTCCCCCATACATAAAAAAGGGATCCTGAAAACATGCAAACAATATTTGTGATAAAGGACATCCTCCGAAATCCGCTCCATGTTTGACTCACCCCCCAACTAACACACCACTCACCATTGTTTTTGCACCCTATTACCTTACGCGTTTGAGTACAACGTATCCACACCACCCCATTTCTTTTCTTCGCCAAACCTCTGTCGTAGGAGAAAATATTCCCTCAAAGCCTTTCTTTCCATCCTAATCATAAAGCCCCCGTTGCCAATCCAACGGCCACCACCGCTCCTCTTATCCCTTTCCATTTCCCTCCAGGAACCCCTTGATAATCCCGGTGGCCCACGCTCATTGACCACCAGGTATAACCAAACGAGACTCAAACAACGTACCCTTCCCCACAACACATTTTAAAATAAAAGCCGATTCCCCAAGAATTTCGCAAATAATTTATATATCAGCACAAAGCAATGAAATTGGCTCGATAATCCCGAAGGGTACCACTCTGCTGTTTTAACCCTTGGGACCACAGAAGAACAATGGGCAACGCCAACCACCGCCGTTGCCTGAGATTTCTCCATCCCTTACCTCCGTCCTTTCAATGGCATTCCATTAACCTTACTAGGAAACCCCTAAGCAGACCCCATGTGGCTGTACAAAAAAATCCGCTAGGTAAACCATCGATCCCCAGGTGCCGTTACCCTTCCTCATGTCATAAGGCTTCTCCTATAAATATATTTCCCCTCCTCATAGTCCAGGGCCACCCATGCCTCCCTATCACTCCCTCTCACCCCAGTTTGCAACGGCAACAACTCACGATACCTTCCCAAGAAACCTCACCATACCCCACCCCACTATTTTTCTTTTTTCCTTATTATTCAAACATCTATCTGCAATATGCACTCTATCCCCCTTAGGTGTCCCTTAAATATACCTGACCCTCCTCTAAAAAAACCCCCCACAGAAGATATGAACCTTGCAAACCCGGTTATTGTAGTCGTTCGCTGTCGTAACATTTACTTTCCTCGGCAGGGCACACAAGCTGATGAATTGTCGCCCCCAGAGTACCTTCGTCTAACTTCCCCCAGCCCCCACCCAGAGGCCTGTATCCCGAAACGCTGCAAAACGTTCTTTCTGGCAAATCCCGTATTCCTGTTCCTTCAACAGGTGTATAAGCCTCCACTCGGGTACAACCCCGGCCAACCGGCCCCCCCCCTGTAACAATTCCGTAATCTAGATTCTAGTAATTTGACAAACCATGAAACCGCAATTGATTAAATGCGTTTGCCCTCCCTCACATAAAAATGACGTATTCGTAAACTTATGCCACACATATCCCACATCCTAGCCACGTCTTCCTCCAAGTTCATTTTTTTCTCTGTCGGGCACAGAGCTGTTCCCAAAATATTGCAAGCAAACCGCTCCACTCCCCTGGCTCACCCTATATCCCCCCAAAACCATCGTGTTTCATTTCCATAACTTCCCTGCCAACCAGAGCCAAAGCATGCATCCCATCCCAACACTCCACTAATAACTGCCCAATGATCGGAAGCACCATCTCTATAGTTTTTAAAAGACTCCTACCAAACCCTCTGAGATAAATATAACCTGTCCAAACGAGCCGCATAAATCCCCTTCTTAATAACGATGTTCCACCTCCCACAGACCTCCCCCGAAAGCATCACGTAACAGATGATCTCTAAAGTCTAAGGAACCAGGCCCCCAAGACTGAGGAAAAATATCCCGCTCCTTCTGGGTTCCACGTCTGTCTCTTAATTACACAATTCCAGATCACCCCCCCACAAACGCGACAGACGGTTAACAGGTGCGTAGGTAATACACGAGCTCCTCCCGAACAAAATCCATCCTTCACTTTTCACGTCACTTTCTGCTGGTGCCATACACACACACAAAAACGCCACTCTCTCTCCCCATCCCACCATCCTTCCACACGTAACGCTCTCCTCCCCATCGGACCCCCCCCTCTTTCCCTATGCAATACCAAACGGCCCGCCTCCCCTGATCAACACACCCCACCCACTTCCTCCTTTAATAAAACGCTCAGTGAACGGCAACACATAACCAGATACCCAGGCACCACTAATTCACGACCAAGCTTAAAATTGTGCTATTTCCTGCACAAAAGCTATGGGACGTCAACCTTTAATACCTATTCAAAAACATCGAGAAGCAACTCCCCGTTTAACCAACCATCACACTAGACCATTAATATTTAATTGTACCAACACATGAGGCCAGTTTAAGGTTTCCCCCTTCCCCACCCCGCCTCATGTCAAGATTCTTCCCTATCCCTCCCAGACCGTTTCCCCTGGACTTGTGCCTTTTGCCACAGATTTCCCCCCTCCTTCCCAACCATTCCCCCCCCTCTGTTGTGTGCCCTCTCGCATAGTCAACTCTGGTTACCAATAACCCCATGTCTTTTTTTCCCCCGGCATTTTGCGCCCGGTGTCAGAAAAACATCCGTCCGAATCTGCTGACGGCTGCTTGCCCCTTTTCCCCTTGTAGCTCCCCTCCAGTTTCATATCTGAGGTCCTGGGAGCCAGCACAATGGACTTCCCACCCTACCACCCTTAATTCCGCCTCCCCATGCCCCTCCCTGGCACTCGCAACTGTCCCACCACAGTGCCACCTGATCATCCATCCCCCATTCCCCACAAACAATCTTCTGGCCCTGATATCCAGGGTTCTTGTCGCTGAAAATTCTCCACCTCCGTAGACTGTAACATAACCTGTATCACCGCTCAAACTCCTCCTCAATAGCCTTGCAACTCTGCTGCGCCCTCCTGTACCTCCTCACTTTGACACTGTACTGTGAAGGCCAGGTGATTCATGGATCACCACTTTTTCTTCCGATTCCCCAAGAAGGAGCCGCCACACACCACTTCACTCCACATGCCGACCAGCAAGTACCCCACGCCCTCCTCCTTGGACAGACCCGTTCTTCTTTAGGCATCAGGTGCTCATGGGCGCAGGTGCTCACACCCCCGCCCTCTTGCCGCCCAGGAGCCACTGTTGAAATGGGCCAGGTGATTCATGGATCACCACTTCTTCCGATTCCACTGGAGGGAGCCACTACCTCTTCACTCCACATGCGACCCACGCCCTCCCTCCCCTTTGCCCATTCTTCCTAGGCTTCGGGTGCTCCTCATGCCAGGTGCTCTCCGCCTCTTGCCGGCCCAGAGGCCATAACTACTCTCGCATGCCACATGTCTGTGGGTGCCGCCATAGTGTCAACAAATTTTCGTCCACAACTGGGTCGGCCACGTACGTCTCTGGCCTCCGCAATACCGCTACCATTACCTGGGTTCTTAAATTCTTCGAGATATACAACGAGGGTAAGGATTCCTAAGCGTCATGCTTGAAGATTAAAAGAAAAACCCCTCAGGAAATCCCCTGTGTAAGCACCTGTTTTACCCATTTGCCAGGTTGGGAGCCAGATGTACAGTTCCATAACGTTCGAAAACATTTCGAATATGGTACCTCATCAGCCTCAAAATGCACGTTGCAGAGCTTAAACCCACGAAAATGTCGTGATACATCAATCAACTTTGAACCCCACTGCCGTGTTAGTAATGCTGACATCTTGGTAACGAACAACCAAAGCCTCGTATACTTGAGCATTTAGGACTTTCACGAAAATTCCTATAATACACCGTTAGTGCCACTCCAATAAAAAATCCTCGACTCTGATGCCATATGTCTCTCGTATAATTTTTGGGCAAATAACAAATCGAACTGACGTAGGTGTTAATAAAAAAAGCCCCCACTAATAAGTTCAAATGCCCACCCAACAGTATTCACTCTTCGCTCCCACCCCCCCTACACGGCGCACACCTGGGGCCCACAATGGTCGTTGGACTGATTAGCTCGTCTGGGAAACAGTAGAGGGGTGCAAAAGGGCACTGTCCGCACCTCTACCTCATATCCAGGCAGCGAATGCACATAACACCTCCCGAAAACGCACTGCTGTCAGGTTACTGAGGGCGTCAGGCAAGGGGTCTGCACGGTCCAATAGCGATGCAGACAATGATATAATTGAACTACGGGGCAGGGAAGTCAATGGGTGAAAACAAGGGTCGCCCTCCCTGGTAATGGATGGACAACAAATGTTTCGTGGTGGTGTGTTGATGAGTGAAATGCGTGAGTGATATACAATGTATGGACCAAGGGTTGCACACCTGTGGAGCTGGCCAGTGTTTTTTTTTTTTGTCATGTACCTATACACTATTCATATAGTACTCATGGTTCCTTCAAGGTATTAGTGAAAATGATGGATAAGGTATTCAAGGGGAGCGGTTTGCCTACATCACTGTGCAGAGGAGGGTAGGGCAGTTATTGAGTTTGGAATAATGTGACAGTTGCTTGTCCGTTGTGCTGTTAGGATTATGTTTAGAAACAACGTATATTATTGTAATGTAGAAAGATGGGAACTATGTACACGCAAGTTGGACTTGGACTTGTACTATGGGGGGGGAAGAATTACTCTCTAAAAACGCCTGAATGTTAAGGCTGATTGATCAACTTGATCCTTTCAAATTAATTATTATTATGTAGTTTGTTACTATGTACATAGTAGTCATAAGCGTATTATTATGTTGTTTTCTAGTACATAGTAGTCTTGATTCCATATTATTATGTTGTTAACTATGTACATAGCATCTTAATCATATTATTATGTTTCTTATCTATATACTAGCCGTCTTAAGTCATATTATTATTTGTTATCTATGTACATAGCAGTCTTAAGTCTATAAATTATGATTTATCTATGTACATAGCAGTCTTAAGTCATATTATTATGTTGTTAATCTATGTACATAGCAGTCTTAAGTCATATTATTATGTTTGTTACTATGTACATAGCAGTCTTAAGTCATATTATTATTCTGTTATCTATGTACATAGCAGTCTTAAGTCCATATGTACATTAGTAGTCCTTGAGTCATATTATTATGTTGTTAACTATGTACAGTAGCAGTCTTATAAGTCATATTATTATGTTCTTATCTATAATACGATACAGTCTTAAGTCATATTATTATGTTGTTTATCTATGTACATACAGTCTTAATCATATTATTATTTGTATCTATGAACATAGCAGTCTTAAGTCATATTAAACTATGTTGTTATCTATGTACAAAATAGCAGTCTTAAGTCATATTATTATGGTTGTTATCTATGTACATATCAAGTCTTAAGTCATATTATTATGTTGTTACTATGTTACAAGCAGTCTTAAAGTTCAATTTATTAGTTTTTTATCTATGTACATAGCAGTCTTTAAAGTCATAATTAATATGTTGTTATCTATTACATAGCAGTCTAAGTCCATATTAATTATGTTGTTATCTAACTAAGTACATACAGTCTTAAGTCATATTATTATGTTGTTTTAATGTACATACAGTCTTAATCATATTAATATGTTGTTGATCTTTTAATTTACAATAGCATCTTAAGTCATATATTAGTTTTAATCTATGTACGTAGCAGTCTTAGTCATATTATTAGTTGTTTCTATGTAATACAATAGCAGCTTAAGTCATATTATTATGTTCTTATCTAATAAACATAGCAGTCCTTAAGTCCCATGATTATTATGTTGTTATCTATGTACATACAGTCTTTAAAAAGTCATATTATTATGTTGTTATCCTATTAAATAGCAGTCTTTAATCCATATTATTATGGTTGTTTATCTATGTACATAGCAGTCTTAAAGTCATATAATTATGTTGTTATCTAGTTACATAGCAGTCTTTCTTAAGTCATATATATTATGTTGTATCCCTAGTACAATAGCAGTCTTAAGTTCATATTATTATGTTGTTATCTATGTACATAAGAAGTCTTAAGTCAAATGATGTGAGTTGTTTTTTAGGTGCCGTTTGTCACAAAATTTTGTTTTGCTTTATCTGGTGTTAGGGAAGTAATGTGGAATTTTTTTTGCGTTTAGCCGCTACATGGCTCCTGATTTATACTTATTAACCTTGTATTCCTGTGATGTTTTTTCATAATATTAAGTTTTTATTTATATACTATGTTGAAATGACTAGGGTTTAACATTGCCACTAGAAGTTGATCATTGTTGCAAACCTTTCTTAGAAAATTAAACTTTTGCTGGTTTTCTTCACACAGGTTGTGGTGTCATTGTGTTAAGTTAAGACATGTATCCTAATTTAATTTGTTATAATATTTTTGTGTCCCAGATGTATACTAACATCACTCATGTATCCTTTAATGTTAAGTGATGCAATCAGGTTGGTAATGGTTTATATTTGGCGGGAAGGGGGTGGGGTGAAATTTGGTGACAAAAGTTTTAAGTCCTTCACAGGTATAATAAATCCTGGTATAACTGGGTGTATATGGTTGTGGTGTTAGGGTTTCAGAACACTTTTTGTCTGTTGTAATCATTTTTTGTAAGGGTAAATTGGGAATTTGTGATTTAAGTCATTTGTGGTACCTATTTAATTAATTCCACCTTGTATTGTAATGTTTAATAAAATATAAAAAAAAAAAGTACCCATTGATGGGGAAGTGTAAATAGCAGTTTAAATAATCACATTTTATTAATGTATAATACCTATAAATTATATAACGTATATTGTTTGGTATCGTGTTATATCATGCTTGGTTCGCCTCTGCCAATTGAAATTTTAAACATTTTTCATGAGAACGTATTAAATTCCTTTCACTATAGTTCCTTGAAGCACTGAGTTTTTTTTTTGTTTTTTTTTTGCCTTTTGTAACGTGTTCCTGCAACAGTTAAATAGTTTGCAGTATTACCTATTAGTAATCATGTGTGGGATGAAAGGATTAGTTCTCTACATATTAATAATTTTGTATATATTTGTCTGTAATATTAGATAGGCCACGAGCTAAAGGCACAGTGATAGTATAGTCTTGTGGAATTGTGTTAACGTTTGGTAAGTTTGTATGTAGTGTTAGGTTTACCTGGAGTTTACCTGGAGTGAGTTTCGGGGGTCAACAAGCCCCCGTCGGCCCGTCCGTGACACAAGCCTCCTGGAGGATGCATCAGCGCCTGATCAACCAGGCTGGTTGCTGCTTAGGCTGTCCACGCAAACCAACGTACGACCCACAGCCTGGGATGGGTCACACCCCCCTTCAACTCCTCGTAAAGTTTCGTCCCGAGAATTGCCAAAAACCCGTTCCTAGATGAATGCAGCGGAACTTGAGGTGGGGGAGACCTTCCAGATACCTTACAAACCCGTAGTTGGGAACCTTGAATTTGTTGAAGGCCCTGGTTGCTTGTGCCCGAGCTGAGCGGGAACTCCTCCTTCCACGTGGAGTCAACCATTCCCCGTCCACTGTGGAGGCCAACGCAACTGGTGTAGGGACCTGGGATGGCTCCACCCTTGCCACTTGAGGAGCTACATCCTCCTGGCTTCCTTCCACGACCCCTATGGCCATCTGGGGGTGCAAGTCTTCTTGGGTAGGGGCTGCCGACGGACCTAGTGGCAGATTGGTAGATACTGCATCCTTGGCCTTCTTGGTGGGGGCTCCCACCTGCCCCACGTCGTCCTCCAACTCGTCCCCGCTTTCCCAAGGAACGTTTAGGCCGCTCTCCTGGATCTGTCATGGTGACTGTAGGTGTGGGGACAGAGCCAGCAGCGGGAGCTGCTCCCTGTGACCTCACAGCCGCCCAAAAGGGTGCAGAGCTGTGAGGCTCAGAGCCCCAGTCGGGGCCCGTAGCCACCCTCTCGTGGCTCACTGCTCTGAAGCACTGAACACAGTCCAAGGATCACCAGGAACGACGCTAATCTGTGCGTAAACTAACACAGATTTGCGAACACAATACACACTGTTTTTCAATCGTCGTCCAGTCGATAATCCTTATGAATTCTCCGATGTGTGTGATTTTCCGTGAGAAAGAAAAAAAAACGCAAAAGTTTAATTTTCTAAGAAGGTTGCAACAATGTCAACTCCCAAAGTCAACTTATGTGCAATTATCTTAGCATGTAAACCCTAGTCATTCAACATAGTATATAAAAATAAAACTTTATATTATGAAAAATTTCACAGAATACAAAGGTATAAAGTATAAACCCCAGCCATGTCCTCCTATCCATATCATTCGCTGCCTGACCACGGTCGAGTGAGGTTGTGCGCTGCACCCCTCTGCTGTTCAGGCGAGCTACCTTGTATCAACATGGCGCTGAGTGTGAGGAGGCGCGTAAATACCATTGGTATTGAGCTGCTTCGTGGGGCGATTTCACCCTCTTCAGTGCAAGTCTTACTCCCAACAATCATTAGGGAGACCTATGGAATCCAGGACGATGAGGTGTATGGTGTAGCCCTGAATGGGGCTTATTTTTTTTTTTTTATATTTTATTTAAAAACTTCATGTACAGATATTAATAGGTACATATATAAAATAATGAACAAGGACAACATCAGTAAAACAATATATAAACACAAAACAATCCAGGCAACATCTGACAGTCTACTATATACAAGTTTTTATAACATATCACAATTTAAGAAGGAATAAAGTTATAATAACAAAGGCCACAAAATGGCTATTAATAAAACTCCTAAAATTACAACCTCAACACAATAATGCTCCAAGCTTAATGACAATCACCCATAATACCACTCGCAACAAATACACCAGACCTACAATATGCCTTATTAAGAAACCTGTGCTGCCACACAGGGACCATCATCCCTCCCCCCCCCCACTCACACACACATTGAAAACTACCCTATCACCAACCTGAATAATCATGACATTAATTAATTCCTCAATTTAGGATTATTATGACACATTCACTTGAGGAAGCATTATTTACAACCATGAATGGTACAGGACTACCAAAATTACAATACCTTAAATAAGAACAATAATAATAGGTAATTCTACCAAAACTGATGCTGGACCACGTTACAATAAAACAAAAATAACTCAGTGCTTCAAGGAAATGGTGAAAGGAAAACCCTCTCAAAAAAATTCAAATTCAATTGCAATACCAGTGCAAGTGGAACATAATCCCTCTCCCAAAAGAAATTCATGTTATATAATTTATAGGTTTTACATTAATACATGTTATATATTTAAAATCTGCCCCTTTTAACTTCCCATCAAGGGAACTAAGCAAAACTTATCTTGCACAACCTCTCATCTGGTCACACATTTGTACCCCCAAATCAAAACCCAATCACACACTGCATTCCCAAGGAGGTGAGCCCTTTTGAAATCCCTGAACCCCCCCCCCTTTTACCAACCCACTCACCCCGGCAGTTAAAGCCCTTATAACGCCAATAAATTCCTATTGTTAGTCCTCTATAACCCTCAGAAAAAAAACTTTCCCCACCTTTTCCAAAAATGTCTCTGTTGCGACACAAAGTTCGATAAAAACGTCGCCGCCAAAGTCCTTCTCAGCACATCCCCACCCACCTTCCCCCTCATACCCATAAAACATATATGTAGTCCACGTGCATTATGCTAAACCTCTTACCACACTCTCCTCCACACCACTCATATCAAGACTCAACGCTCGCAATACCGCCACACCTTGACCCCCACCCTCACCACTACCTTACGCATCCTACCCTGATGCACTCCAAACCTTCACAAAATAGACGACATGATACGCAGTCTCTTCCCACTGCATCTGCCACACCCCCCACCCTCAATAACCCCCTATCTCGGAGCATCGCTCCCGTTGGCAAAATCCCATGCAGGAAACGGTAAAATAACCTCACGCCCCCTAGGTCGTATCCTTAATTTACTAAATCTTCGCCATATTACATCCATGCATACATGGGTAGATCCCTTCAACCGGCGCCACTACATGTCCCTCTAACAATTTACACAAGTTCCCACCTTTATTTTTCCCGGGTTTCCCCTGGCTAACATTAAGGCGGCTAACACTGTCTCACATTCCTTCATTTCCGCCCTCCATACCATTTCCTCAGGTGAGCATGTACCTTATCTAGCTGACCCTCCCCATCCACCTGCACTCATCACTTCCTCTTAAAAAAACACACATTTCACGCGTTTTTCCAAGCCCAACAAACCCAACCCTCCCCTACATACCGGCAATGTCACTACCTCCCTTCGCAACCGTTTGCCCCCTGAACCCCACAAAAATTTAAAACACCATTCTAAGAACACCCGTGATCGCCGTTCCTGTTACGGCATCACAGCCGAAACAAACCAGACTTTACTATTTTAGTAATACATTGATGACAATTACCGTTGCCTAAGGGTTAAATGGTGAGGTCGCAGCTTTCCCCAACCCCGTCGCTGCACCTGTTCCACCATCCTATTCGATTGCTAACCCTTGCAGCACTCAGGTCAGCCTCATACATGACACCGCAGATTTTCAGACTCCCGGTCTTCCGCTGCACAACATCACATCCCCAATCTAATCTCTCTGTCCACTCTCCCAGCCCCATGATCTTTGATTTTTCCCAGATTTACCTTCATCCCAGTAGCTCTCCCAAAAGTGTGTACCAATTCCCCCAAAAGTCCTAACCGTGTCTCCACTTGCCAAAATAGTGGTATCATCAACATGGGCCCACCAAACCATGCCACGGCTTCAGCTCACCATCCCCCCCCGTCCTTAGACGATCCTCCACCATCATATAAAAGGGATCCTGAACACATGCAAACAATATTTGTAAATAAAGGACATCCCTGCCGAAGACCCCGCTCCATGTTGACTCCCCCCCACACCCCCATTGATTTGCACCCTTACCTTCGCGTTTGAGTACAACGTATCCACCCACCCCACTATTTCTTCGCCAAACCCCTGTCGTAGGAGAATATCCCTCAAGCCTTTCTTTCCACCCTATCATAACCCCCTTCCCAACCCAAAACGCCACCAACGCTCCTCTTTCCCTTTCCATGTCCCCCAGGAACCCTTGATAATCCGTGGCCCCGCTCATTGCCCTACCAGGTAAACCAAACTGAGACTCAAACACGCCCCCCTCCCCACAACACATTTAAGCCGATTCCCAAGAATTTTCACAAAAAATTTAATCAGCACAAAGAAATGAAATGGCTCGATAACCCCGAAGGGTACTCTGCTGTTTACCCTTTGGGACCAACACCACCCACCGCCGTTTGCCTGAGATTCTCCCATCTTCCCTTCCGTCTTTCATGGCATTCATTAACCTTACTAGGAAAACCCCTAAGCAGACCCAGTGCTGTACATAAAATTCGCTAGGTAAACCATCGATCCCAGGTGCCTTACCTTCCTCATGTCCATAAGGGCTCTCCATATTTCCCCCTCCTCAATGACCCCACCCAGTGCCCCCCGATCACTCCTCCCAGTTTGCAGGGCACATACTCACATACCTTCCCAAGAACCTCCCCATCCACCCACTACTTTTCCATATTCCTCAAACCATCTATCTGCATATGCACAATCCCCTTGGTGGCCCCTTTAAATACCTGACCCTCTCTAAAACCCCCACAGAAGATATGACTTGCAAACCCGGTATTGTAGTCGTTCGCTGTCGTACCTTCTGTCCTAGCAGCACACAAGCTGATGGATTGACGCCCCAGAGTACTTCGTCTAACCCGGCCTGTACCCGTACAGCTGCAAAAGTTCTTCTTGCAAATCCCGTATTCTGTCCTTCAACATGTTTTATATCCTCCACCGGGTACACCCCGGCCACCGCCCCCCCCTCGTAACAATTCCGTAATCTAGATTCTAAGTAATTTGATTAATTGATTAATGCGTTTGCCCTCCCTCACATAAAAATGACGTATTCGTAACTTAGCCACACTATCCCACCACCCTACCACGTTTTCCTCAGTTCTTCTGTCGGCACAGAGCTGTTCCCAAAAATATTGAAAACGCTTCCACTCCCTCCTACCCCCCAAAACCATCGTGTTCAGTTTCCAATAATTCCCTGCCTACGACCCAAAAGCATCCCATCCCACCTCCACTAATACCGCCCTATGATCGGAAGACACCATCTCTATATTTTTAAAAAGACTTACCAAAACCTTCGAGATAAATAAAACCTGTCCAAACGAGCCGCATATCCCTTCTTAAAAAACATATGTTCCACCTCCCACAGACCCCCCCCGAAAGCATCACGTAACTGAAGATCTCTAAGCAGGCCCCCCAAGACTGAGGAAAAATATCCCGCTCCTCTGGGTTCCACGTCGTCTTCTTAATTACACAATTCCAATCCCCCCCACAATCGCGCAGACGGTAAGTGCGTAGTAATACACGAGCTCCTCCCGCACAAAATCCATCTTCACTTTCACGTCACTTTCTGGGGGCCCGCATACACCACACAAACGCCACTCTCTCTCCCATCCACCATCCTTCCACACGTAATACTCTCCCCCCCCCCCCACCCCCCCCCCCCCTTTCCTATGCAATACAAACGGGCTCGCCTCCCTGATCAACACACCACTCCCCCTTTTAAACGCTTTAGACGGCAACACATAAGCCTGATACCCAGGGACCACTAATTCACGCCAAGCTTAAAAATTTTGCTCCTGCACAAAAGCTACGTCTACCTATACCTATTCAAAAACATCCTGAAGCACTCCCGTTTAACACCCTCACACAGACCCTTAATATTTATTGTCACACCTGAGGCCAGCTTAAGGTTTCCTTCCCCGCTCATGTCAAAATTCTTCCCTTTCAGACTGTTTCCCTGGAAATGTGCCTTTGCCACGTTTCCCCCCTCCTTCCCAACCATCCCCCCCCTTCTGTTGTGGCCCTCTCGCAGAGTCAAATCTGGGTACCAGAACCCCATGTCTTTTTCTCCGGCCCTTTTCGCCCGGGGTCAGAACATCGTCCGAATCTGACGCTGCTGCCCTTTTCCTTGTAGCTCCCTCAGTTTCCATATCTGAGTCCTGGGAGCCAGCACAATGACTTCCACCTTACCACCCTTTAAACGCCTCCATGCCCTCCCTGGCACTCGCACTGTCCACCACAGGTGCCACCCGATCCCCCCTTCCCCACACAATCTTCTGCCCTGATCCCAGGGTCTTGTTCGCTGTAATTTTTCCCCTCTGTAGATGTAACATAGCCGTATCACCGTCTCCAACTCCTCCTCAATGCCTTCACTGCTGCGCCCTCCTGTACCTCCTCACTTGACAACTGTACTGTTGATGGGCCAGGTGATTCATGGATCACCACTTCTTCCGATTCCCCAGGAGGAGCCACCCCACTTCACTCCACATGCGACCAGCCCTCCTCTTGCACCCGTTCTTCTTTAGGCATCGGGTGCTCATGCGCAGGTGCTCCGCCCCTTGCCGGCCCAGGAGCCACTGTTGTGAGGCCAGGTGATTTTATTTGGATCACCACTTCTTCCGATTCCACTGGAGGAGCCAGTACCTCTTCACTCCCCATGCGACCACGCCCTCCTCCTTGCCCCCGTTCTTCCTTAGGCATAGGTGCTCATGCGCAGGTGCTCCGCCCTTGCCCGGGCCCCGGAGCCATACTCCGCTTGCCCCCAGTCTGCCGCCATATGGTCAAATTCGCCACACAGTCGGCACGTAGTCTCTGCCCCGATACGCTACCATTACCTGGGTTCTAAATTCTTCCCAGATATACATACGAGGGTATTTGGATGCCTAAGCGTCATCTTGAGATTAAAAGAACCTCAGGAAATCTGTGTAAGCACCTTTTACCATTTGCCAGGTTGGGCCAGATGTTACAGTTCCATAACGTTCGAAAACATTTCGAATATGTACCTCATCAGCCTCAAAGGGACGTTTCGGAGCTTAACCCACGAATAATGTCGTGATACATCAATCAACTTGACCCTCACTGCGGTGTTACGTAATGCTGACAATCTTGGTAACGATCAACCAAAGCCTCGTAACTTGAGCAGTTAGCACTTTCACGAAAATTCTATATACACCGTTCAGTGCCCCTCCATATAAAACCTCGTCTTGATGCCATATGTCTCTCGTTAATTTTGGGCAATAACACATCGACTGACGTAGGTGTAAAGCCCCACTAATAAGTTCAATGCCCACAGTATTCACTCTCCGGCGCCCCACCTGGGGCCATGTCGTTGACTGATTAGCTCGTCTGGGAAACAGTAGAGGGGTGCAAAGCACGTCCGCACTCTACCTCATCCAGGCAGCGAATGCACAACACCTCCTCGTACAACTGCTGTCAGGTTACTGAGGAGCGTCAGGCAAGGGGGTCTGCACGGCCCAATAGCGATGCAGACAATGATATAATTGAACTAGGGGGCAGGGAAGTCATGGGTGAAAACAGGGTCGCCTCCCTGGTAATGGATGACAACAAATGTTCGTGTGTGTGTTGGATGAGTGATGCGTGAGTGAATAATGTATGGACCAAGGGTGCTAGCACCTGTGGAGCTGGCCAGTTTTTTTTTTTGTCATGGACTATACACTATTCATATAGTACTCATATTCCTTCAAGGTAGTAGTGAATGATGGATAAGGTATTCAAGGGGGAGGGTTTGCCTACATCACTGTGCAGAGTGAGGGTAGGGCAGTATATTGATTGGAAGTAATGGACAGTTGCTTGTCCAGTGTGCTGTAGGATTATGTTTAGATAACACGTATATTATTGTATGTAGAAAGATGGGACTACACGCAAGTTGGACTTGGACTTGTACTATGAGAATTCCCCTCTAACGCCCGATATGTTAAGGCTGATTGATCAACTGTGATCCATTCAAATTAGATTTATTATGTTGTTGTTATCTATGTACATAGTAGTCTTAAGTCGTATTATTATGTTGTTATCTATGTACATAGTAGTCTTGAGTCATATTATTATGTTGTTAACTATGTACATAGCAGTCTTAAGTCATATTATTATGTTGTTATCTATATACATAGCAGTCTTAAGTCATATTATTATGTTGTTATCTATGTACATAGCAGTCTTAAGTCATATTATTATGTTGTTATCTATGTACATAGCAGTCTTAAAATCATATTATTATGTTGTTATCTATGTACATAGCATCTTAAGTCATATTATTATGTTGTTATCTATGTACATAGCAGTCTTAAGTCATTTTTTATTTGTTTTTATCTATGTACATAGCAGTTTAAGTCATATTATTATGTTGTTATCTATGTACATAGCAGTCTTAAGTCATATTATTATGTTGTTATCTATGTACATAGCAGTCCTTAAGTCATATTATTATGTTTGTTATCTATTACATAGCAGTCTTAAGTCATATTATTATGTTGTTAGTACATAGCAGTCTTAAGTCATTTATTTATGTTGTTATCTATGTACCATAGCAGTCTTAAGTCAATTATTAAATTTTTTTTTCTAGTACATAGCAGTCTTAAGTCATATTATTATGTTGTTATCTATGTACATAGCAGTCTTAAGTCATATTATTTGTTGTTATCTATGTACATAGCAGTCTTAAGTCATATTATTATGTTGTTATCTATGTACATTGCAGTCTTAAGTCATATTATTATGTTGTTTTTCTATGTACTAGCGTCTTAAGTCATATTTTATGTTGTTTTCTATGTACATAGCAGTCTTAAGTTCATATTATTATGTTGTTATCTATGTACATAGCAGTCTTAAGTCATATTAAATTTTGTTGTTAAAGTACATAGCAGCTTAAGTCATATATTATGTTGTTATTATGTACATAGCAGTCTTAAGTCATTTATTATGTTGTTATCTATTGTACTAGCAGTCTTAAGTCATATTATTATGTTGTTATGTAATAGCAGTCTTAAGTCATATTATTATGTTGTTATCTTGTACATAGCAGTCTTAAGTCATATTATTATGTTGTTATCTAAAGTACATAGCAGTCTTAAGTCATATTATTATGTTGTTATCTATGTACATAGCAGTCTAAGTCATATTATTATGTTGTTTCTATGTACATAGCAGTCTTAAGTCATATTATTATGTTGTTATCTATGTACATAGCAGTCTTAAGTCATATTATTATGTTATCTATGTACATAGCAGTCTTAAGTCATATTATTATGTTGTTATCTATGTACATAGCAGTCTTAAGTCATATTATTATGTTGTTATCTATGTACATAGCAGTCTTAAGTCATATTATTATGTTGTTATCTATGTACATAGCAGTCTTAAGTCATATGATGTGAGTTGTGTTTAGGTGCAGTTGTCACAAAATTTTGTTTTGTTTTATCTGTGTTAGGGAAGTATGTGGAATTTTTTGCGTGTAGCCGCTACATGGCTGGGGTTTATACTTTATACCTTTGCATTCTGTGATGTTTTTCATAATATTAAGTTTTTATTTATATACTATGTTGAATGACTAGGGTTTACATTGACTAGAGTTGACATTGTTGCAACCTTCTTAGAAAATTAAACTTTTGCTGGGTTTTCTTTCACCAGGTTGAGGTGTCATTGTGTTAAGTTAAGACATGTATCCTATTTAATTGTTATTAATATTTTTGTGTCCACGATGTTACTACATCACTCATGTATCCTTTAATGTTAAGATGCAATCAGGTTGGGAATGGTTATATTTGGCGGGAGGGGGGGGGGGTGAAATTGTGACAAAAGTTTAAGTCTTCACAGGTATATAACTCTGGTATAACTGGGTGTATATGGTGTGTGGTGTTAGGGTGTCAGAACACTTTTGTCTGTTGTAATCATTTTTGTAAGGGTAAATTGGGAATTTGTGATTTAAGTCATTTGTGTACCTTTTAATATAATTTCCACCTTGTATTGTAATGTTAATAAAATATAAAAAAAAAAAGTCCCCTTGATGGGGAAGGTGTAAATAGCAGTTTAAATATATCACATTTATTAATGTATAACCTATAAATTATATAACATGTATATTGTTTGGTAGCGTGTTATATTCCGCTTGTTCTGCTCTTGCAATTGAATTTTAACATTTCATGAGAACGTATTCCTTTCACTATAGTTCCTTGAAGCACTGAGTTTTTTTTTGTTTTTTTTTTTGCCATTTTGTAACGTGTTCCTGCAACAGTTAAGATAGTTTGCAGTATTACCTATTATGTAAACATGTGTGGATGAGGATTAGTTCTCTAAATTAATATTTTTGTATATATTTGTATGTAATATTAGATAGGCACGTGCTAGAAGGCACAGTGATAGTATAGTCTTGTGGAATGTGTGTTACGTTTTGGTAAGTTTGTATGTAGTGTGTTAGATGTTATAAGGAGTTTAGTGTTGTTATCTTACTAAAATTATGATAGACCATTTGGATAATACTTATTCATGTCCTAGTCTTGAGTTCTTTAAAATATGTACACAACCCAGTATTTTTTTTTTTTTTTTTTATTCGCCGGTGTTCTCCCGGCCCGGGTCTTTTCCAAGTAGTGGTGACCCAGTATTGTACCGCTAATGTAGCATGTGATGTATTATCTTGCATTCTGAGCGTGAACTTCCCGTTATGTAATGTTGTTTTGAAAGTTTGTATTTCATGGTTGTCAACATTAATAATTGATATTATATATTGTAGGTGTATATTCTTCTGCTTATGAAAGTGTACCAACTCTTGGTAAATACTCATTAAGGTTTTGATGAGGTCAGGGCATGACCATTAATTAGGATAATTAATGTTCGTTATTTAGAATGGGGACTGTACATATGTTAAGCTTGTCGAGGAGCCTTGAAACTCGTTCATTCTTGCCTAACACCGTGTCGTGCTGTGGGGTGAGCTGAGTAAAGTACAATTAGTGTCACACTCCTATTTAAATCTCGACAATGGCAGATGAGAATTCAACAGAGTCTGGTTCAGTGTCAGCAAAATTAAAACGATCAGCGGCGGCATACAAAGGACATCTGAACAGAATGCGCAACAGGTGCAAGGCTACTAGCCAACACAATAAAGTAGACTGCGATGATTTGCAAGACTGCTTGAAGCATTTGGGGGAAAAAAGGGAAGCCTACGAACGAGCATTCTCAGCATATGAGCTACAGGCTGTTGAGGATGGTGAATCCCAGGATAGTCTTCGGCAAGCTCAGGACGAATTCACCAAGGATGATGTAGATTGTCACCAGGAGATGAATACGTACAAAGATAAGTTAAGCACATTAAAGGCTAGTAAGCCAAGTGAGGTGTCGAACACCGCAGGTACCACGAGCAGCCACACACCTGTCAATATGTTGCCCAGGTTACCCTAGTTGAATTTACCGACATTTGACGTGGCCCTAACAGACTAGATTGCTTTCTGGAATCAGTTTAAGGACTCCATTATATTGACTCTACTCTGAATCAAAATGTACACTCTTAGCTCTCAAACCTCAACTGAATTGTATATTGATGTTAAAGCTTAACCCAGCAATTTCCTGTACAACGTCAGCAAATAATTACAGGACTTAAGCTAGTCTCTGGTGTAAATCACAAATCTCACATTAAAATGTGTCAAAGACAATGAAAATCACACAATAAAAATGCAGTCTTTACAAATAAAAAATCACTTGATTAGCACAAATAATTTCAACAACTCAACTTGTGAAACAGTAAATAAATAATGTGTAAACAGCTTGGCCTAACTGTGCCCAGCTTACTCAGTCTAGCGTGGTTGGTTGGATAAGGTAAATCCTAACCTAACTATTGTGCTATAGCCTAAACCTAGCTTCAGAACTCACAGTAAATAATAACTAGGTTAAATCTGTCCTAGCTACTATAACTGTTGTAAATATTGCACAAGCCTAGCCTAACTGTGGCTACCTTGCAAATCCACTGTAAGTAATTAACACACAAGTCTCCTGCTCTGGATTACTTGTAATCACTGTAAATAATTAAATTCTCAAGCTTCTCTAGCCTAAAGGGCCTGCCTGTAAATTACTGCAAATAATAACTTCTGTGTATAGTCAGCTTGGCCTAGCTTCTGTGTAAGTCTCTGGGCCTAGGTGTGCTAACTTAACCTAACTTTGTTAAACTCTGGTTCCTAACTGTGGCCTAGCTATGTTAACTTAACCTAGCTATTCCACATCTGGTTTGAAGGACCACTTGTGAAAATTTGTATGGACTGCCTCCATGTGAGTTGCCTACCCTAGCAAGCTCTGTTGACACCGAGCTCTGAGGCTGGTACCTTAACCTCACAAGTGGCTTATACGACAGATTTCCATAAATGACTGATGTTGCAAGAAATCTCTGCTGCATGCACGAATGAGGGACTAACTTACTTAGTGTTGGAGAATATATCCAGGTCTTCAACCTCCCTAAGCTTTAGCCCCTCTGGACTTCCCCTCATTCTTGTGTTGTGAGTCTTACACGAGATATCATCACTGGCAAACATGGCAACTGTCATAGAGGAACCTATTTCTGCAGGTGATGGAAATGATGATAGCTTCCAGACCTTTAAAAGTAAACAAAAGAGAAAAAGTGAGAAAGGCTTCACGAGAACTATTATCACCTGGCAAACTCCTTTTTCCAAAAGGGA
>NC_069492.1:23973340-23991579 GCF_026875155.1 Cherax quadricarinatus
CCCTGGCAACACACCCCCCCCCTTTTTCATAATCAAACTTACCCCCCCAGTTAGTACACCACATTTACTAGTGCAATCATATCACGGGGCCTTAAACTTAATATAAACCTTACTAAAACGCTTTTTTGAAGTTGTGATAGAACCCACGGGCAAAACACCAGACACAAACATCTTACGACTTTCCCCCGTGTCCGAAAAAAACCTTTAAAAAATTAAATCCGTAAAAGGGCCCTAAACTGGAATACCCTACCTGAGAACTCTAGAACCAGACACATTCTCACCTTCAAAACTACCATTAAAAACTCTTTCTCCCGAAACCCCGTCAACAAACTACACAATACCCCCTGGGGGTCAACTTACACTCGCTCCCTTCTTTGCCCATAAACAAAAATTAACTCAGCTTAAAATAATAAATCCTGTGAAAACCCCAATACTGAAATATGTACTGTGCCAAAACAAAAGCATTCACATTCTAAACTCCAAAAACAGTATTTATCACTTAGCCATACCCCCAAACTTCCCTCAAATTTGTAAATTTTCAATTAAGAAAAAACAAAGTATCCCCAAAATGCCTACCCATGTAACGTTCTATGGTACACTTGTAATCACAATTTTACTACTTAACCAAACAAAAACCAAATTTTCTGAAACTCAGCTTTGTAACCTTAAGAAAAAATTTTGAAAGTAATGCCGAACCAACGTTGACTCGTCTGGGTGGGTAAGTTTTTCGCAAGCACAGTACGATTGCAAAATCCCCAACGTAACACTTAATTTGCAGAACACGCTTACTATGCACATACGATTGGAAATACGTACAACAAAGCGACTGCAAATTCTCCACCCCAAAACGGCTAAAAAACTGACACGAAAAATTTGAAAAGCAATCCAGACAGCTACACTTTTCTGAAGATTGCCCGTACGAAGCGGCACACCAAACAAATAGTAGCGAGCTGTTGAACGATCACACAATAGCAAGGCTGACCAATTTCAAAGTAACTGACCGCAAAATTTTTTAAAGGTTGCAAAGCAATGCAATGCCTGAAGCAAACGCCCCAATTTTTCCCACTAGAGCTTCACCCTAATCAAAAGTTTCTCTAAGTCCCCTCCAGCTCTCGGACAGGTCCCATTTACAGCCCGGAATCCAAAAAGGCCCTTTTTTCCTGGGGGTAAAAAGGGGGAAAAAAAAAACACAGCAGAAAAAGTTAGACTTATATTATCCTTCACCAATTTTGAACAGCAGTATGTACACTTTACAGGATAAGTATAGTGCACCCACGGAAGCAAGGCAGAAATGAAGCCCAAAATAGCAACCGGCTTCAACCAGCTCTAGAATGGGGAAAGGGCAAGGGGAGAAGAGGTGGTACCCCAAACCTCTGCGATTGCCAAAACCTCTTCTTATGGGGGAAACCCGGTCACAGTTGAACGCGGGGGGGCCCCCATCAACTCTCGCAACCTGGGTTTGCTGGTTGGGGGGGAAGCCCGTAAAATTTTTTTTTTTTTTATATTTTATTTAAAAATTTCAATACAAAAGGGGGAAATTATATTAAAAGGGAACATAATGAGTTAATTACAATTCCCAATTCACCCTTTCAAAAAAAGATTACAACAGACGAAAGTGTTCTGACACCCAATACCACACCCCATGTAAAACCCAGTTATACCACATATACCTGTGAAAGGGTGAAAAATTTTTCACAAGTTCACCCCCCCCCCTCTCGCAAAATATAACTATCACCAACCTGACTGCATCTTAACTTTAACATTAAATGATACATAGGAATTACACTTCATGAGTGATACAGTAACATCTTAGACACAAAATATTAATAACAATGAAATGGGATACATGTCATTACTTAAAACAATGACACCTCAACCGGGTTTGAAAGAAAAAACCCAAAAGCTTAATTTTCAAAGGGAAAGGTTGCAATATGATGTCAACTCTCAAAGGCAACTTATGTGCAGTCTTAGCATGTAAACCCTATTCATGCAACATAGTATATAAATAAGACTGTATATTATGAAAAACATCAGAAAAATAAAAAGGGTTTATAAAGTATAAACCCCAGCCATGTACCCGGCTACACACAAAAAATTTCACATACTTCCCTAACACAGACAAAAAAAACAAAATTTTTTGTGACAACTGCACCTAAACACAACTCACATCATATGACTTAAGACTGCTATGTACATAGATAACAACATAATAATAAATCTAATTTGAATGGATCACAGTTGATCAATCAGCCTTACATATCAGGCGTTAGAGAATAATTCTCATAGTACAAGTCCAACTTCCCATGTAGTCCCAAACACGCTACATACAATAATATGCGTTATCTACACATAATACTAACACACTGGACAAGCAACTGTCCATCACTTCCAATCAATATGCTGCCCTACCCTCGCTATGCACAGTGATGTGGGCAACCCCCCCCTTGAATCCCTTTATCCATCATCACTACTCCCTTGAAAGAACGGGATTTACTATATGAATAGTGTATAGTCCATGTCACACAAAAAAACTGGCCAGCTCCACAGGTGCAGCACCCGTGGTTCACATATTCACTCACGCATCATTCATCCAACACTCACGCAAACATTTTGTTCTCATCCATTACCAGGGAGGCGACCCTGTTTCACCCATGACTTCCCTACCCCAGCAACATTTTCCCAAATCGTACCCTCCCCTCCCTCGTATATTACAAGTCTAATAAAAACCTGTAACGTAAGTTGCCTATATCCCTCTGAAAAATCCTTCACCCACCTCCTCCCATAAATTTCCTTATTTCTGCATACCGTTTTTATGAACGTTTACCGCTAACACCCTCCTCTTCACCTCAGTAACCTGTTTCCCCCGCAATCCCCACACTATATAGATATAATCTGCCATAATGTACCCCACAGCTCTGATTACACTTTCCCCCCAACCCCCCAAGTCGAGACTTAATGCTCTCAATACAGAAATTCCTTTACCTCCTATCCTATTTATCCCCCTATTAACCACCCCTTGACACTCCTCATTCCATCACAAAAATATACTACATGAAAAGCCGACTCCTCCCCACCACATATCCACACTCCCCCCCGTCAACGACGCGTCTATCCCGTAGAACCACACCCGAGGGTTTAAAAGCCGTGCAGAAAACGATACATGACATCCCGAACACGGGGTTTGGGAACCTCATCCTACTCAACCTATTCCATATACTTCCCCATACATCATGGGGAAAATTCCCTTACAGGCGCTAACAACCCTCCCGGCTAACAATCTACACAACCTACCTTTTTTAACCTTTGCTGGCCTCTCGATCCCACGCCAGAGCCCTCAACACAGTTTCACACTCATGCAACTCAACTCCTGTATACATCCGTTGCAATCTGTTATGGATCCTGGCCAAACCCCCCCCACCCACACTTTCCCTCATAAACCTCCCTTTTAATGAAGACACATTTGACCCTCCGCTTTAAGTCCAGCAATTCCAGCCCCCCCTTACTTACAGGTAACATTACCAAAACCCCTTTTAACCCAAAACACAGCTCGAACCCACAAAAATTATAAAAACCTTCCTAAGTATGTTCGTTATTGCTGGCCCAGTTAATGGGAACACGGCTGCCACGTGCCATACTTTGCTATACATTTAAGATTTTAAAATAGCAATGGCACGCTGCACAAGGGTCAAATTAAGGTCGCAATGCACCCAAGCATCCCTGAATCCTTTTTTACCATCCTAATCGAGTTTTCCGTGCGTGCCACAGTTAGATCGTCTGCATAAATCAGACTGCAAATTTTTAACGAATTCACCTCCTCCCCACAACTGCACTCCCCCAATCAACCCTACCGGCCCAAGCCCCAAACCCCCATAACCATGGTTTTTATCTAAATTTACTCTCATACCAGTTGCCCCTGCGAACATTTTACTACCCCGTCTAATGTGTCCATTGACATCCCCTCCCTGATCAGAACATTTTGTATCATCCACATACCCAATTAAAACGGGCCCAAACCCTCGCAACCTCCACACCCTGGTCCCTCTACGTGACACATACGCTGCTCCACCAATCTATAAAAGGGGTCCTGTATGCACGCAAACAATAATTGTGACATAGGACACCCCTGCCTAATTCCCCTACCCATTACAATCTTCTCCCCCAATCGCCCAAATTAATCTGTACCCTCGCTATTGCACCTCCATACAACGCCTCAACCCAACCCACTATTCATCCCCAAACCCCTGACCCCTGAGGATGGCTTTTAATGCTTTCCTATCCACTCTATCGTATGCCCCTTGCCAATCGAGCGCCACCAAACCTCCCTCCCTCCCCCCCCCCCCTTTTGCCTCCACGAAATCCCTAAGTAACCCATGCCCCTCCACCATGGACCTCCCTGGCAAACCAAACTGAGTTTTTGATACTACCCGCCCCCCACACACTTGACCCGATTTCCCAAAATCTTCGCAAACAATTTATAATCTGCGCATAACAACGAGATCGCCCGGTAATCCCGAAGGGTATGCTGCCCCTTACCTTTCGGTACCAATACAACGACAGCCGTTGCCTGCTTCTCACCCAGCTCACCTCTCTCCTTCATGCAATTTAATAACCTAACCAAAAACGCCTCATTAATTCCCCAAAAGCTGCTGATAAAACTCTGCCGGGAGTCCATCAATTCCCGGTGCTTTGCCCTTTCGCATTCCACTTAAAGCCCTCCATATTTCTCCCTCAGTTATTTCCCCCCCAGTGCTTCCCCATCACTGTTACGCAACTGACATACCCCACTCCCACACACCTGTTCTAAAACCCCATCCTCTACCCCTTCTCCCTTGCCAGTACTTCTCATACCACTTGTCAGCAACGCCCCCATTCCTTCCGTAGCTTGTAGACCTGCCCCTCCCTGTACCATCCTATCGACTCATGAACCTCCAACCATGGAATAGTCATTGCCTGCTGTCTTTGTTTCTGCCTACGCAATAAAGCACGATGAAGGTCTATCGCCCCATAACACCTCTTCCACCCCCGCCTGTACCCGCACCGCTTGGAACCTCCATCCTGTACCTCACGCAGTCTCCCTTTAATTGCCATAATATTTATCCATGGGATAATTGCCCGCCACCGCCCCCCTCGCATAGCAACCCCGTAATCTATCCTCCCAAAAAGTTAGCAAGCCCCCTATTTTAAAGAATTGATACGTTTCCCTTCCTTTACGTAATATTGCTTAATCCGTTCTTTAGCCCAACACCATCCCACCACATCACCACATCCTCTACCCCATTTATCTCTGCACTTAACCCCTCCCATAGCGTTGCAATCCCTCTATCCCTCCTCATCACCTAACACACTTGTATTTAATTTCCAATAACCCCTAGATATACCTGCTAGTGACTCCATGCCACCTCTGCTACTACCCCCCGATGATCCGAATAAGCTACTTCTATTGTAAGGAAAATGTCAACCCAACCCCTTGAGATATATACAGCCTATCCCCAAACCCAGCAGTGTAACCCCGTCTTACAAAAGTGTGTTCTACCTCCCACGCCCCCTCCAACCGCATCCCGCAACTGAATATCTCTCAAAAGATCTCGCAGGGCCGCCGACACTGCCCCGCCCCTTTTGGTTCCACCCTCAGCCCTCCTAATAAAGCAGTTCCAGTCCCCACCAACGACGGCCCCCTGTAGGTAACCCACGTAAGAAGAAAAAATAGTTCTTCACATACAAAATCCCTTTTTACCCTCACATCATTTTTTGCTGGTGCATACACCACTTACAAAAGAAACCCCCTGCCCCATCCACCACCCATCCCTGCGCAATATTCTTTCCCCCGTTCCCCTCACTTTTAGCAACACAAACGGGCTCGCCTCCCTGATCAATATCCCCACACACCTTTCAGACGTGCAGATGGCAGAGTCAATAACCTGAAACCCCTCCACCTCGAGCACTCTTCCCTCCTTGAAATTGTGTTCTTGCAGGAACACTACATCCACCCTATATTTATGCAGAAACATTCGAAACCATTCCTTCTTCAAAATATTACACAATCCATTGAGTTCACAGTCATACACCTAAGGCCTCTTTATAGTTCCAAAACCCCTTCTCCTCCTTTCATTCATCTAGGGCCTCCTGCCCCCCGAGCCAGCACAAGGCTTCACACCATCAACCCCCCCCCCTTTTTGCGATGCCTCTTATCATGACTACTTCGACAGTGCTCTTCCTTCCTCCCAGACCTCTGCGCCGGCGTCAGGACATCATCTTTAGTTCTGACGCCGCCGCTCTCTTCCTCGTGATGCCCTCTACATCCATGTTATCTTCTGAGGTTCCCCCACGATGAACCTCAACCTCCACCACGGCCCCGTTTCCACAGCACACGGCGGGCAACTCTCTCTTACTAGGTTGGCCGTCAACCCTGCTATGTTTTTTTTCCTTACATTCCTTACAGGCAACGCCGTGCCTCTCACCAGCTCAGGGAACAACATCCTCTGCAGGCGGTGTCAATGTCCTTAAAACTTCCTGAAGCTCTTCCTCTAGAGCCTGCACCTCCTCCTGCACTTGCACTTCTGTACTTTTCCTTTGTGTAGTAACAGATCCTTTTACATCACAGCTTAAACCCCACACATGCCAGTCTCCTCTTTGGATCCTCCACCTCTTTTACTCCACAAAACGCCCAGGCCCCTTGCTTTGCACTGGCTCTCAACACTATCACGCTGGTAACTGGTGCTTCACCAGTTTGCGCTGGGCCTTCCTCAGCTTCACGCACTCTGCCCCCATATGGTCGTACGCCCCACATATTCTGCACGTACGTCTCTGTTGGCATACGATACCATAACTTGCGTCCTGAAGTCCTCCAACACGACGTAAGACGGTATGGATGTCTCAGAGTCATCTTCAGGAAAAGGTACCCTCCGGGCGTCCCATGTAAGCACCTGCCGTCCACTTGCCCTTTTGTGCCAGATGTACGGTCCCATATGTTTTCAAAAACACTCCTTACGTCAGCCTCATCTGCCTCAAATGGGACATTACGTATCTTAAAACCCCCGTAAAGTGGCGAGATACGTCGATCAAACGCACCTTCACAGCTGGAGTAGCGTCAAGACTCACGTCTTGGAATCTCGTCACCAAAGATTCATACACGGACGTGGAATTCAATTTGACGAAGATTCTATAAGCCCCATTCAGGGCTACACCATACACCTCATCGTCCTGGATTCCATAGGTCTCCCTAATGATTGTCGGGAGTAAGACTTGCACTGAAGAGGGTGAAATCGCCCCACGAAGCAGCTCAA
The DNA here is from genome assembly GCF_026875155.1 of Cherax quadricarinatus. Lineage (NCBI taxonomy): Eukaryota > Metazoa > Arthropoda > Malacostraca > Decapoda > Parastacidae > Cherax > Cherax quadricarinatus. The sequence continues at coordinate 23,980,624 of NC_069492.1, forward strand.
TACCAATGGTATTTACGCGCCTCCTCACACTCAGCGCCATGTTGATACAAGGTAGCTCGCCTGAAACAGCAGAGGGGTGCAGCGCACAACCTCACTCGACCGTGGTCAGGCAGCGAATGATATGGATAGGAGGACATGGCTGGGGTTTATACTTTATACCTTTGTATTCTGTGAAGTTTTTCATAATATAAAGTTTTATTTTTATATACTATGTTGAATGACTAGGGTTTACATGCTAAGATAATTGCACATAAGTTGACTTTGGGAGTTGACATTGTTGCAACCTTCTTAGAAAATTAAACTTTTGCGGTTTTTTCTTTCACCAGGTTGAGGTGTCATTGTGTTAAGTAATGACATGTATCCCACTTAATTGTTATTAATATTTTTGTGTCTAAGATGTTACTGCATCACTCATGATAGTGTAATTCCTATGTATCCTTTAATGTTAAGTTAAGATGCAATCAGGTTGGTGATGGTTATATTTGGCGGGAGGGAAGGGGGTGAAATTGTGTCAAAAGTTTAAGCCTTCACAGGTATATAACTCTGGTATAACTGGGTGTATATGATCGACACCATGCCTAACCCTTCTAGGGTAGGGTAGGTGCCTGAGCCCGAGCCTTTAGCTCATAAGACTGTCATTTCCATTAGCCCCCTTGGGGCAGGGATGGCAGACCAGAGAGGCCTAGCTTGTGGCTAGGCCTGGGGACAGTTGGTCCCAAAGATGAGGAGGTACTTGTGCCTCCTCCCATGGGAGTCTTAGGTCTCAGACACTCCCTAAAGAGGGAGCCAGGGCCGGGCCACCACTTGGACAAGGCCCAGGCCGGGAGAATACCGGCTAATCTTTAACTAACTAACTGGGTGTATATGGTGTGTGGTATTAGGGCGTCACAACACTTTTGTCTGTTGTAATCATTTTTGTAAGGGTGAATTGGGAATTTGTGATTTAATTCATTTTGTATATAATTTCTACCTTGTATTGTAATGTTTTAAATAAAATAAAAAAAAATATATTTTGACCCTGGTACTGAGTGTTATCTGTATGTTATGTCATTGTTAAGTTTTAAGTTTATTGTGAAATAAGGTCAAGTTTTCCCATTCTTTTTAATGTTATTTTGTTCTCAGATGTGTCGCATTTTCAGGTGTCAATTTGTTATTTAAGAAAAGTATTATAAAAAATATTCATCTGCTTAAAACCAGGTTTCAGGAACTTATTAGTCCAAAAATAATATACAAGTAATGATTGTCATAAGAATTTTACAACCGAAACAATCGTGGTTTATTAATAAAATAATTATATTTTTTAAAATTCAGAGTACAAAGATTTTATATAAAATCTTTTAATATTATAAAGAAAAAGAAGAGTTTTTTAAAATTTTGAAACAGAAAAATCTACTATTAATCTTGAAAGCTGAAAAATGTACAATATTGTTGAAATAATAAATAATAAATATATTTAATATAATGTTTCAGTTTTGTTAATTTTCTGGATCTTTCAAGGGAAACTAAACTATTAAAGTATGAGATGTAAGACACCAGCAGATATTGTTGGATCATTGACATGTGAGAGGATAACTAACCCAGGATAACCCAGGATAACCCATCATAACTCATCATAACCCAGGATAACCCAGTATAACCCAGGATAACTCATCATAACTCATCATAACCCAGGATAACTTTGTATAACCCAGGATAACTTTGTGTAACCCAGGATAACCCATCAATATAACCCATCATAACCCAGGATAACCCAGTACAACCCATCATAACCCAGGATAACCTAGTATAACCCATCATAACCCAGGATAACCTAGTGTAACCTGTGGAAAATTGCATTTATCTGAATGTAACAGTAAGGCCTGAGTGGTTGAGGGGAGAGGACGTGTGTGTTGAGTGAAGTCCTAGGCCTTCTATATCAGGACTGCTTATCTCACCCGACTGATAACTCATCAATTCAATTCAATTCAATTCAATTCAAAGTTTATTCTCTATAAGGATTACAATGCTGAGTTTACAGAAATTTGGTTATTGTTTGGTTTACATGTAGTAAAATTGTGATTACAGAGTGTACCACTAGAACTTGCAATGTGAACAGACTGACTGATGTTGTAGTGGCCAGGCTTAGGCTTGGTTACAAGTACTTCTGGCAGTTTGGGAGACACACAGATGATGATCAAACTAAATGTAAATTATGTGATCAGGCATATGGTCACTCTCTTGAACACTATGGGCTTAATTGTCCACTTATTGAGGAATACAGAGACAGACAGTATAATAACCTATGTGACATGTCAAGATATCTTATTAATGAAAATAAGATACCAGATATACTAAGCAAATTTCCAAATTTTCTTGTAACAGATAAGTGAAACTATAGATATGTAATATAAATCCATATGTATTCCCGTTAACCCTTTTGGGGCCTAGTTCCTGGGGGGGGCCTTTTGTGTATCCATTTTGTTTCTCGCCTACCGCCCCACGGGATGGATATGGGGGGCACAAAAAAATTTGGCCACTTCGGTGGAAAAAAATCTTTCAAAAAACCACTAGAACGTTACAGGGTAGGCATTTCGGGCATTCTTTAAAGCTGCCTGACTGCGGTGGAGTGCGGTTGTGCATCCACCCCCTCTGCTTTTTTGTCAGGGAGCTTTTCATACAAAAATATGGGCGGGGAAATCCGGGAACGTGGGGGTGAAAACGTCGGCGGGGACCTGTTTTCGGGGGGCTTTTTTCCCCCTCTACGGCGCAGGTGTTATTTTCCGGGCAATAACCCGGGGAAAAACGAAACGGGGGGCAGGATGTTTGGGTTTAGGTGTGGCCCTGAAGGGGGCCCTATCGTCTTTTCGTCAAGTTAAAATTCGCGGCTGTGTACTAGCCCGTTAGGGACAAAATTTTGAGCATGTGAGTATTGATGAAACTCCAGCTGTCAAAGTGCGGCTCATAACGTTTCTGCCCCAAATACGGGGGTTTGAAGTTGCGCAATTTTCCTTTTTCCCGGGGGCGGGAAGAGGGGGGACTTACGGAAGGTGTTTTTGCGCTTAGGGTCCGGGGCATCGGGCCCAACCCCAAGGGCAAGGGGGGCGGCGGGTGGTACGTGGGACGGGGGGAGGGTACATTCTCCCTTTCAAAATGCCCACTGGGGCCACCCATCCCTTTCTTATGTCTTTGGGGCCAAATTTTTAGGACCCAAAAATTCTAGGGGCGAAATTCGGGCAGCGAGGACATGCAGGGGTTGGTGGAGAGTATGACCATAGGGCGGCGACGTGGGGGGAGGCAGTGGAGGGCGCTGGCGCAAACAGGTATTTGCACCAGTTCCCGGGTGTGGTTTCCCGTAGGGGAGCTTTCCCCAAAAGGGAAAACCCAGAGGGGATGGCCCGTCTGGGGAGTGAAATTTTTGAAGGGTCCTCTTGTGGTCCCATTTGACCCGGGGGCACGAGTTGGTGGACCCAAAAAAGGGCCACTTTGCCGGTGGGGGGGAAGGAATGTAAATTCAGCAGGATTTTGCAAGAGCGGAGGGGGAAAGGCTCGGGGGTATTAAAAAAATTTTAAACCTTCTTCGGGGGGAGGATAATGGTTTGGGCCCCCGTAAAAGGGTGCCTGGGGTTGCAGGAGAGTGTGGGGGGACGGAGGGGAAAGGGAAGGAGGACAACTGCAGGCACAGAGAGGAGTCCCCCAAAGCTCTGTGCGACGGGTTAAAGTAGAGGTTGATTTTCACTGTAAAGGAATCTTGGGTTAGACAGTAGGCGGTAGGAGTTTTTCAAAGGAAAGAGGGGGGGCTGCGTCAAACTCAAAAGATTTTCCTGACGCCCCGCAGAGGTCGGGGGGAAAGGGAAATGTTTATTCTCGTGCCGCCGGGGTTTAAGGGGCATCGTAAGGGGGGGGGGGATGGTGACAAAAAACATTTTGCCCCGGGGGCAAGAGGCCCGGGAATGAGGGGAAAAGGGTTGGAAGCTTTAGAAAGGCCTAAGTAATGACTGTAAAAGTGAATGGACTGTGTACTGGTGGGAAGGGGGAAAAATGCTTTCTTTATGCTCTTACGTGATACAGAGGGGGCCCTTTGTCTTTCTACGGGGAGCATAATTTCAGGGGGGGAAGAGTGCTCGGGGGGGACGGGTTATACGGTGTTAATCTCCCCATGGGCCCACGTTTGAAAGGGGGTTTGGGGGTTTTTGATAAAGGAGGCGACCCCGGTTTGTGTTGCAAAGATCGTGAAGGGGGTGGGGGGGGGAGGGTGTTCCCGTTTTGTTTGGGTGGTGGAGGGGGCAGAGGGAACCTTTGAAAGGGTGTGTATGCCCCAGCTGAAAAATGTATAAAAAGCAAGGGGTTTTTGTGTGTAAATATTTTTTTTTCGTTTTCCCGGGGTTTTTCCCCGGGAAGGGGCCCCACGTGGGGGGGGGGGAAACTGGAATTGTTTTATGGGAGAGCGGATGGGGAAAACCACGAGGGGGGGGGCATATTTTTGACAGCATTACGCAATCTTTTGGGGGGAAAACTTTCCCAGTTGAGGGATGGGGTAGGGGGGGGAGCGGGGAGGGGGAGAAATACTTTCGGGGAAGGGGAGGTTTACGAAAAGCAGGTTGGACAGGTTGTATATATCTAAAAAGGGAAATTTTTCAACGTCTGCCCCTTCTATTGAACTAGTTTTTTTGACTTTAGGGCGGTTTTTTGCAGAAGTGGGAGTGGGATTCCTACTTGTATCTCTGGGGGAAAATTGGGAAAATTAAAATACGATTTCTTTTGGGAAAAGATGGGGGGGGGGTTGGGGGGGGTTTTGGGAAAGCTGTGGGGGAGTTTAAAAACTGAGGGGGTTTACAAGGTTGGAGGACGTGGTGATTGGGGGGGGAGGGGTGTGGCAAAGGGAAACCGGATTGGGGCATTATTATGTGAGGGAGGGGAAAAAAAAGGGTTTTAAATTTTTTAAAATTTGGGTTGTTTTAAATTTTTTTGGGGGGACAGGTTACGGGGGGTTGTTTTTGGGAAAAAGGGGGCAGTAGAGGGTGTCTATCCAAAGGGCGACATTATGGTTTCTTAAAGGGGCGGTTTGTGGGAAAATTTAGGCGAGCGGTTCCAAGTGGTGAGCGTAAGGCGGGGGTGGGGAGGGGGTTAAAGGGGAGATAAGGGCCCCTCTCTGTGTGTTTTTAAAAGACAAAAAAAACGTCCCGCAGGCAACAGCTATTCCATTTTTTGGGGGTTTTTGATCGGGGGGAGGGTTTTAGGGGGGGTCGGTTTTCCAAAACCCAAAGGTTGGGGTGGGGGTTTTTTTGCCCAAAGTGGTACGAAAAGTATTGGCGGGGGGGAAGGGGTGGATTAGGGGGTTTAGAAGAGGGGTTTTGTGGGGAATGGCCGTAGGTTAGGGCACAGTGATAGGGAAGCTTTGGGGGGGGACCAAAAACTGAGGGGGGAAAAATGGAGAGCTTTAGTGCCCTGCGAAAGGGCCCAAAAACCCCCGGGGGAAACGATGGAAATGCCGGGGGGTTTTAAACCCAAAAGCCCTTGGGAGTTTAAAAAAAGGGTTTTTTTGGTTTAGGTTTCTTGAAATTGATGAAGGTAAAGGGGGAAAGGGTTGGGGGAAAGGGCAGGCAACAAACTGTTGTAGGGTTTTTGGTTTTCCGAAGGGTAAGGAAAACGTTTTGCTCAGGGGGCCCCATAGAACAATATCGTTTTTAATTTCGCGGATTATAAGTTTTTTTGCAAAAAATTTTTGGAATAGGCCCAAGTGTGTTTTAGGGGGGGTTGTTTCGGAAAAAACCCAGTTTTGGGGTTTTTAAAGGGAGGTCTATGGGGGGGGGACATGGTCTTTTTAAGGGGTTTCGTGGAAGGGAAAAAAGGGGGGGGGAAAGGGGGGGGGGGGGGTTGCACAAAATTGGCAAGGAGCCCTTTGATAGGGGTTTGGGGCGAGGGCGTTTTTGGGGAAACTTATCCTTAGGAAAAAAAGGGCTATGGGGAAGAAATTTTTGGGAGGGGGAGAGGCGTTATATAGGGGGCAATGGGAGAGTACGATTAAAGGAAGTTTGGGGGGGGGGTTGTAATGGGGAGAGGTCCCTTAAAACAGGGGGTTTTCCTATGTCACAGCTTTTTTTGCATGCAAAACAGGACCCCCCTTTTTTTGAATGGTGGAAGCCATATGGGGGTTAGTGAAGGGGTTTTTGGGGGGGGACTTTTTTGGGGTTTGGCTGTTAAATCCCTAGGGTAAAGTAGATGATACCACTGATTGGTTAAAAGGGGAATGTCCATAAACGCCTTAGATGGGGTGGTTTGACACGTTTGCAAAGTGCAACTGGTATGAGGGTAAAATTTGGAGAAGTTTCCCTGGTTAGGGGTTTTGGAACTTGGGGGGGGGGGTCGAGTGGGGGGATGCAGTCGTAAAGAAAAGGGTGTGTAATTTTAAAAATTTTTGGTTAATTAAGCAATGATCTTGAGGTTTTCACCCCTGTTAATAATTTTGGGGCAGGTTGGTTTAAAAAAAGGGTACTGGGGTCGATTGGGAGCATTGCGGGGCCTTTCATTTGACCCCTTTTGCAGCGTGCCATTGTAAATTTTAAAGTTTTTTTTTGTATAGCAGGGTTTTGGGATGTGGCTGCCCTGGGTTTCCCTTTTTAACGGGGCCCGGAAATTGCAACTAAAACTTAGAGGGGGGGTTTTTAAAATTTTTTGGGGTTCGGTTTTTGGGTTGGCTTTTGGGAAAGGGTGTAGTAAAGTTACCCGTGCGTCGGGGGGGGGGGTTTGGGGTTTAATTTTAACCCTTTAAAAAGGAGGGTCCCAAAAGTATCTTTTTTAAAAGGGAAAGGGGAAAGAGGGGGGGTTTTGAGTGGGGGGGGGGTTTGGGTTTAAAGGGACAAAAAATAAATTGAAAAGAAAGTTTTTTGGGACGGAGTTGGGGGGAGTGTGAAACTATTTTTTAGGGGAGTGGTGATGGTTAGGGATTTTTGGGTAAGGGAAAAAAAAAGTGGCTGTGTAAGATGTCGGCGGGAAAGGGGTTTTTTGGGTCCGGGGGAGGGGATTTTCCCCCGTTTGATGGGGAAAGTATATGGAGAAGGGGTTTTGGGGGTTTAGGGTTTAAAAAAGTGGACGTGAGGTGTTTTATCGGTTTTTTTCATGGGATTTTACCATGGGGGGTGGGCTTTTTCGAGCTAGAAAGGGGGGGTTGGGGGGGGGGGGGTTATGTGGAATATGTGGAGGGGAGGATTCGCCCTTCCTTTTTTTGTGTATTTTTGTGGGGGTTTAGGACGTCCGGGGTTGGTTAGCAGGGTTTGATAAAGATAATGGTTTAATACTTCTCTGTTCTGCGGGCATTGAGTCTTTATGTGGGGGTAGGGAAAGAAAGTATTTTTAAAGGGGTTTGGGGTTTCAAATTTGGGAGATTTTTGTCTACAATTTTTGTGGGGAAAGAGGGGGAAAAGGGGGAAGGGGAGGGGAAGAGGAGGGAAATTGGGGTGGGTTTCGTTTTCTAAAAAGTTGTGCCGTAATAGAGAACTTTTATGGGGGAGGAGGGGGGGCGGGGGATTTCCCCTAGGGATATAGAAAACCTTACATTAAAAAGATTTTATTAAATTTTTTAAATTAGGTGGGGGGGGGGAGGGGAGGGATGGTACAATGTGGGTTTTGTTTTATGGGCCTTTTCAGGGGTTTAAAACGGAGTCGCCTCCTGGTATGTTAGCGGGGGGAAGTTTTGAAATTGGGCGTAGATGTGTATTCCCTGGGCTGGACGAGTATACTCAATATATGTGTTTGTTTTGCAGGTTTGGAAAATTGTTCTATATATTTACCATATGCCTGTTTTTTAGATGCTTTTTAAAAGGTTCAGTGTGTTTGGATCCTTGTTTTTTTAATTTTATTTCCCGTGTTTGATGAACATATTGTTTTTTCCTTTTTCTCAATACATTCGTTAATTGTATTTAAAGTATATGGTGGGCCTTCCCTTTAAAAAATTTAAAAAAAGTGACAATATATGCATATTAAGGTGGGGTTTTTGTTAATCAATACCAATGCAAATTGGGGTTTTGTCGTTTATTGGTTATCATAGGTGTAGGGGGTTTTCATGTATGGGTGAGGAGGGTTATTTGTGTTATCTCAAGTTCATGTTTGTGTGGTTGTTTATGATTTATCTGTGTAAGACCTGTTTTTGTCTTTATCTATCTCTTGTATTGTATTGTTCTAAATAAAATATAAAAAAAAAAAATGTGAATGCTTTTGTTTTGGCACAGTATATAGTTTCAGTATTGGAGTATCACAGGATTCATTATTTTAAGACTGAGATTAATATTTCTGTTTATGGTCAAATGAGTGAGCGAGTGTAAGTGTGAACCACCAGGTGGTATTTGTGTAGTTAGTTGACGGGTGTATCAGGGAGATAAGATGTTTTCTAATGGTAGTTTTGAAGGTGATGAATGTGTCTGCAGTTCTAGAGTTCTCAGGTAGGGTATCATGCAACAAATATCGTTGGAGCGCAGCTGAATTGCTGCTGGAACTCTTGTGTGTGAACTGTGACTAGTGATATACCTAGTGAAACACAAACGTTGATTTGAAGTGGCTGTAGGAGGCCTTCCTTCACTCCACCTCGCCTGTCTCCCCTCCTTCCTCGATTTGGAACTCAGCCATTCGCCTCTATTTACTTATGGTCTAGAGGCGGTTTTTGCCAGACCACGTAAATGCTTGAGTGCCCGTGTCAGTCCTCTGTGCCGCACTCCATTCATCTTACGAATATGTCTCCTGTGTGCCTACCTGCCTGCTACAATCAAATATCCAAGTGGTTGACACGGGCTTAGCAAGCACATTCAAGCAAGCTTGAAAGCAGCACTCCAAGCTAGCCAGGACAAGCTAAGGCAGCCTGCAGTTACAGCTCCTGACCCCCAGCATGTCTACGTATAAGTTCTACAGTGTTGCTGGCGTACCAGTGTTTCCTGTAGTGGATTAGTTAAGAACAATTTAACGAGCATTGCAGTACTAACTTTTTAAGTGGGACATGCCAGAGGTTCACCTATAAACATAGTAAGTTTGTGCTAAGTGCATTCACCACAGAGTGAACATTCTTCTGTCATACGTGTGCTAGAAGTGTTAAGTGCTGCAGGTTTGTTGTAACTATTTGCACGAGTGGATTTCACTGACTTAGGACATTGTGCTACCATCAGTACCTACATTGGCTTAAAATGAGTGAGGAATGTCTGGCCTGCTGGGTGACCTTGAAAATGGCACTATAAGACCCGCATGCCACTTACACCCATACTGCGTGTGTCTAGTGAGGTGAATGTCCCTTCCTCGACTTTCCTATTCACCGGTATCCCTTAGCTCGTCGCCATTATCTACATATGGGATAAGGGCGAGTTTAGCCGATCCAGGATAAACAGCACTCCAAGCCAGCCAGTTTTTTTTTTTTTTTTTTATATATTTTATTTAAAACTTCATGTACAAATATTAATAGGTACATATATAAAATAATGAACAAGGACAACATCAGTAAAACAATATATAAACACAAAACAATCCAGGCAACCTCTGACAGTCTACTATATACAAGTTTTTAAAACATATCACAATTTAAGAAGGAATAAAGTTATAATAACAAGGGCCACAAAATGGCTATAAATAAAACTCCTAAAATTACAACCTCAACACAATAAAGCTCCAAGCTTAATGACAATCACCCATAATACCACTCTCAACAAATACACCAGACCTACAATATGCTTTGTTAAGAAACCTGTGCTGCAACACAGGTGACCCATCATCCCTCCCCCCCCACTCACACACACACATTGAAAACTAACCCTATCACCAACCTGAATAATCATGACATTAATTATCCTCAATTTAGGATTATTATGACACATGTCACTTGAGGAAACATTATTTACAACCATGAATGGTACAGGACTACCAAAATTACAATACCTTAAATAAGAATAATAATAATAGATAATTACGTCAAAACTGATGCTGGACCATGTTGCAACAAAAAGGCAAAAATAACTCAGTGCTTCAAGGAAATAGTGAAAGGAAAACCCTCTCAAGAAATTCAAATTCAATTGCAATACCAGTGCAAGTGGAACATAATACTCTACCAAAGAAATATACATGTTATATAATTTATAGGTTATACATTAATACATGTTATATATTTAATCTGCTCCTTACACCTTCCCCATCAAGGGAACTAAGCAAAACTTATCTTGCACAACCTCTCATCTGGTCACACTCTAGTACCTCCAATCACACCCAACCACATCACTGCATTCCCAAGGAGGTGAGCCCGTTGAAATCCCCTGAAGGGGAGATATGGTCAGAATTTTAACGACCTTTTTTTTTATGGACCGATTACGTTCATTTTTGGTGTACTATTAGAAGGTTATATCGAGTATGCTGTGCTGAAGTTTCAATCATATCGGCCAAATAGGAAATGAAATATGCAAAATTTACGAAAAATTGCATTTGGCAGGGCACAGTTTGTCAGTGGTACTTGGACAAGTGGTTTTGTCATTAGCTGCTTGACTGCGGTGGAGTGCGGTTGTGCACAGCACCCCTCTGCTGTTTGTCAGGAGAGCTCTCATAGCAACAATATGGCGCTGAGTATCCGACGTAGGATGAACACTGTCGGTGTTGAGCTGCTTCGTGGGGCGATTTCCCCCTCTACGGCGCAGGTGTTACTTCCGGCAATCATCCGGGAAACGTACGGAGTGCAGGATGATGAGGTTTATGGTGTGGCCCTGAATGGGGCCTATCGTCTATTCGTCAAGTTAAATTCGACGGCTGTGTACGAGTCGTTGGTGACGAAATTTGAGCATGTGAGTATTGATGTAACTCCAGCTGTCAAAGTGCGACTCATAGACGTCTCTCGCCACTATACGTGGGTGAAGTTGCGAAATGTCCCCTTCGAGGCTGACGAGGAGGACTTACGGAAGGTGTTTGCGGCTTATGGTACCATGCATCTGGCAACCCAAGGCAAGTGGGCGGCAGGTGCGT
>NC_069492.1:23992079-24008335 GCF_026875155.1 Cherax quadricarinatus
CAAAAATCTTCAAAATTTTACGTTACGATCTAGGGGCTGCAAATTCCAAGATTTTCCCCGAAACATGGATGAAAATACAGAAATATTAAATCAATCATGATATGATAAATACACCTGAGAGCAGAAATTTGATATTTTTGTGTATATTTTGAACTTAAAATCATCGTTCCCCTTAATTAACACATCTAAAAAAGGCAGTAAAGTTATTTTGTTCAAACCGAACACTAAAGTTTTTTGGAAAATTATGAAAGAAACGGGTTTATATTTTATTCTTAGGCACTAGGCAAAAAACGTCAACAAATTTGTACCACTTAGCTTCATCGAGAAGAATTCTGTTAAGCAATCTTGTTTCAAAATATTCCATGTATAAATTGCTGCGGACAGGTGGAAAGAGGATTTTTCCATTTCTATCCCAAACTCCTGAGAGCAAAATTCATCATTTAACACAAACTTTACTTTAACAACGCAAACTTTAATTATCTCAATGATTGAGGAAATGGTATATTGTAATTACGAGTTCTTCAGATAGAAAACCTAAGTTATCAACTAGAACTTTTGTGAACGAATGACATCAAAGCAAACCATATTGTAATTATTTAAATCAGTCATGGTGTTAATTTAACTGAATCAATATTATATTTAACATTAAAGTTAAAGATTTTGCCAACAGTTGCGCTCAAAAATTTCTACGAGCCATCTGCATAATTTACAGGAAACCGAAACTAGAGAGCTAATTATGGGTCTTGATGGATTACCTGGTTTGTTTATATTAATCTATACATATATGGTAAAGATGGGTTGGTGGACAGGAATTTTCTTTGTCGTTTTATTGTTTGGTTGAAGTTACTATTAACTGAATCTAAGGGATTCTTTCTAATACTGGAATAAGTATCTGTACCATCTAGGAGAATATTAATTTTAACTTCGTAATAAGAACATAAGAACATAAGAAAGAAGGAACACTGCAGGAGGCCTGTTGGCCCATACTAGGCAGGCCCTTTACAATTCATCCCACTAACAAAACATTTGACCAACCCAATTTTCAATGCCACCCAAGAAATAAGCTCTGATGTGCAAGTCCCACTCAAATCCAACCCCTCCCACTCATGTACTTATCCAACCTAAATTTGAAACTACCCAAAGTCCCAGCCTCAATAACCCAACTAGGTAGACTGTTCCACTCATCAACTACATATTTCCAAACAATACTTCCTATGTCCTTGTCTAAATCTAAACTTATCTAATTTTAAATCATACTGCGGGTTCTCTCTGGAGAGACATCCTCTAGGTCCTTATTAATATCCCCTTTATTAATACTCTATTCTGTCCTCTTATTACACTTTGATCAGGTCTCCCCCTCATTTTCGTCTAACAAGTGAATGTAACTTAAGAGTCTTCAATCTTTCTTCATAAGGAAGATATCACAATGTAGGTATTAATTTTAGTCATCCTACGCTGATTGTTTATAAATCGATATTTTATGACCTTCTGTAATATGGAGACCAGAAACTGAGCTGCATAAATCTAGGATCGAGCCTCTTTATAATGATGTATCTAAAGCTGCAGTATGACTCTGGACTTCTGTTGCTTACACTCTCTTGATTCCTAATTCCCAGTAATCTATTTGCCTTACGTAAGCTTAGGCATTGCTGTCTCCCTGGCTTAGGTTGCTGCTCCCACCCATAACCCCCAAAAGTCCCTTTTCGCAAATCTGTATGGCTAAGTTCTCATCATTTATCTTATAAGTACTAGGGTTATGGGCACTCCCCAAGCTTCAGACCCTTGAATTATCTTACATTGAAACTGCATCTGCCACTTTTCTGACAAGAATAGAGTTGTTTAAATCCTCCTCCCGAAGTTCCATACTTCCTACGTTGAATCTTTATCATACCTATCTTTGTGTCATCGGCGAATTTGTCATTATCACTAGTAATTCCTTCATCAAGATCATTGATGTATATTATATACAACAAAGGGCCCATGATAGACTGATCCCTGTGGAACGCCACTTGTTACAGATCCCTACTCGGTTTTTAAACCCCATTTATGGACACTCTATGCTTTCCTGTCAATGAGCCATGACTCGATCACGACGAGCACTTTTCCCCAATGCCATGAGCTGCCTTTCTTTCATCAGTCTATGGTGCGGAACTCTATCAAAAGCCGTACTAAAATCTAAGTAAAATAATATAAATTACTTTATCGTGGTCAACAGCCTCAAAAGCTTTATGACGGACGTTAATAAATTGTTAGACAAATGACCGGCTCTGAGAATCCATGCTGAGTATTCAATATCAAGCTTTGCTTTAATAGAGAAGGATTCTTTATAATCTCAGCTATTAATTGACTCCTGTATTTGCCTAACAATTTGAGGTAGGCTTATTGGGCGGTTAATTTGGGCGGTAACGAACTTGTACCCGTTTTTAAAAATAGAATTACATTAGCTCTTCCACATATCAGTCACTACACCTGTTTGAAAGAGATAAATTAAAAAATATTAGTAATCGTTCACAGAGTTCCATTTTGTGTCCTTAAGAACCATTGAAAAAAACCTCATCTAGAACCGGCGACTATTTTGCTTCAGTCTGTCTATCTGCTTCACCATCATTTCACTAGTGACTGTGATGTTACATAATTTATTTTTCTAGCCACTAATAAAATTATTACTGGATTATTGTTAGTGTCTTCATGTGTAAAACTGGAGAAAATAAATTATTAAAAAATCGAGCCACTTTAATCTCTTTGTCAGTTTAGATGCCCATAGTTATTTTTAAGGGGGACCTATCATATCTCTAACTTTTGTTCTATAAGACTGGAAAAAACTTTTTCGGGTTAGTTTTAGAATCCCTAGCAACTTTAATTTCATAGTCCCCTTTTAGCTTTTCTTTTCCCCTTTTTAATGTCCCTCTTAATGTCAATATAAGATTTCATAAGATGACCTCACCTCTTTTTGCTACGCCTATTAATTCCTTTATGCCCTAGTAGATATTTTGAAGCCTATTATTCATCCATTTAGGCGTCATTTTATATTTGATCTAATTTATTTATATGGAGTAGAACGTTCTTTGAGCAGCATGTAGTGTTCAGAAAACTGTCATTAATTGTTAGCTCACTTCGTAACCCCAGTCAAACAGTTGATAGAAGTGTTCTCTAAGCCCATCGTAACTCTGCTAAGCGAAAATCTGGGACTGTTACCGGTTATCCCTATATCTTACGTCTATTCAATGTTTCTAAATGTAATTGATTTGTGGTTCGCTAGCACCCAGGTTCCTCTGAAATTTCTTTAAATTATTAACAAAGGGATTCATTGTTCTTTGCCATAACTAAAGTCAAGCAGGTTATTTCCCCTTGTAGAGTCGGTTCACAAAATGCACTTCAAAAAACCAATCCTGAAACTACTTTAAGAGTTCATATGATTCTAAAATTTTCCCAGTCATGAAATTCCAATCTATATGACTTTAGTTAATGTCTCCTAGGAATTCTACTTTATCGTGCCTTGTGGCCTTAACAATTTGCTCCCATAGTAGTCATCCCTTGGTCCCTATCTAAGTTTGGGGACGAGTATATCACTCCTAAAATCAGTTTTTCATGCCCTCTGATCAATTCTTATCACAAACAGACTCTGTATGTGTTATTCTCCGACTTAATGCCCGTTTTTATGCAACACAGTTCATAGACGATCTAGGGAAATACAATGCCACCCCACCCCCTTCCCGATACTTCTATTACTTGGAACAATTAAAACCCTTGAATCTGACCATTCGCAGGCATGTCCCGACTTTTGATTTTAAACCACGTCTCAGTTAGGCAAATACATCAATGTTACCAGCATAGCAACCTAATCTCATCTCGTCCATCTTATTCCTAGCACTACGCAATTAGCATATAAACATTGAAAAAGACTTCCTTTCTCTTTACCCTTCATGCTCATTCTTTTTTTCTACTTATCAAACCAATTATTCCTTTTCACCCAAAGTCCTGGCTTTTAAATATCTATCCTCTTGCTGCTTTATTACTAGTTCCCCTAGAACTCGTAAGATTACTAACATGGGACTTCACTGTTTTCTGCCAAAACATACCACTCACTAGTCAAGTTTAAAGTCCTAACTGCTCCCTCCATGCAGTTGTCCAGTGCTACCACCCCAGACCTAGATAAGTGAACCCCATCCCTGGCATTACATGTCTTTGCATAGATGAGGTCCCTGTTGTCAATGAATGTTATGCATTTTCCTTACAGTTATTTGTCAGCAGCAATTGCAACCTAATTGCCTGTGACTACCATTCATTTCCAACTAATTCTCCTTGGCAAAATAACATTTGACGCGGTTCCCAACTTACTCCTTATTATTTCTATTGCTGACCTATACTGCTAATCAGGTCTTCACTAATACGTACTGCAAACATCGTTGCCTACAGCATGAGACTTATAGATTGCTCCCATTACCTCTCACCGTGATGTCATCCATGACGGCTAACAATATCCCTCCACCCGCACAAAGGAAAGCAACTCTCTGTCTCCTATTCCTGTCCTTCAAGCAGATCGCCCTATCCATCATACCTAACTGGTTATCCCAACAACAACAATATTCTTACCTTCATTGGATAATTAGTGGTCGTCGTCGTGTTGTTCCCAGTAGGTCGTCTCTCATTCGTCGGGTTTGCACTGAGTATGTATCAGATGTTTTCCACATCAGTTTACACGCGGTCTCTTTCTTACTTCATCGTTTCTTATGTGTATTCCATTCGTCTTCTTGATACTCCCCCCCCCGCAGTTCGTTCCTGCTGTACGCCACTGGACCAGTTTCCCTTCTTGACTGAGGACTCAAACCAGGAGGAGACTACGAATTCTTCTTGTTTTCCTCGGTTGTCGCCGAATCTCCAACTTCGCCATCCTCAAGTCTTTTAAAAAATACTACTGCATCTGTTTGCTGTGGCACGCAAAAGATTATGTTACAATTTATTCGGCATAAAGGATGACCTCCCAAACCATGCGATCTGAGTGCTAAGGGTTTAATGATCGATAGGTATCCATCGGTTATTTAATTTTTGAGTGATTTTTCTGGTTCATAGACCACTCACAGGAAAGGCACCAATGCTGAAGCAGTGGGCAGACTGACCTACCTGCTGGTTGAAGTACGTGCACTCTCTCTTGTTCTGCTTTGCCAATCTGTCACCGTGGTACATAATTTTTATTATGTCTATCTGTAACATATTTTGGACATAGTGTACATTTATGTGTATAAGTTGGTGAAGCAAGATATTTCATTATAGTCTACTACTGCTGTGTTTGTATTAGGATGCTTAGTAATATGCATATTTTTAATAGATTTTTACGTAGCTTAAAAAAAAAATGGGGACAGTGGAATTTTTTGTTTTTTTATGATAGAATTATAAACAATCAAGGATAAATCGGAAAATTTTCAATTTACAATAAATCTTTTGCAATTCAATATTATGAATTTTTAGGGTTCGAAACTTAAGTAGAGAGGAAAGTTGCATCAGGTTTCATAAAAAAATAGTATTTAATATGAATTCAGGAATGTTCACAATTATATAAATTTAGATAATTTATTAATTAAAGAATTTGTGGAATTTAAGCTATGCTCTGACATGTCACTTCATAAATTGTATTTGATCGTGTGACCTAATAAAAAAATCTCACTACGATCCACGCTCAGTGCACTGTGTCAGGTCATATATGAGGTGACATCTCAGCATTACAAGCACTACTACTCGATTACTATCATTTCCTAGCTTCATAATTTTATCTGTGGTACTATCAATCACCATTACGTCTTCACTATCTTGACCTTCATTTTTTCCTCCTTTTTGTCCCGTTCCTGCCTTCCTTTCGTATAAATACTTGGCTCCCTTACCTCGTGCAATAGTGTTTGCTAGTTGATGGTCCAGCGTTGGACCTAAAAAAAACATGGTTATTAAGTTCCTCTCTGTATGTCGGGTTATTTGTCTTTATTTAGTTCCGTACTATATTGCGTGGACTCAGAAATCGTTATTACACGATAGCATACAAACCATACCCGGCCGTTGGTTGTGACGGCAGCTGAAGGACTTGAGCTAGAGTTCGTCCACGGCACGCTAGCTGGAGATTCGTCTGTAAAAATTTACATTTGTGTGGTTCCAGTGGTGCTGGCTTGACACGTCCTATGTTGTTGAAATATGCCTAGTTGCGAATCTTATTGTGGCTAGTCGGTCTAGTGGCTTAACGCGGTCGGGATGGAGTTTTGAGACTCTTGGACCGCGGGTTTAATCCCCGGCCTGGGTATGGACTATATTGCGCTTGTTCTTCTTTATTTTAATCATTATATTTAAGTGGTTGATCTTTATGGAAGGGTTTAAATTTCAAGTATTTAATTTCAAATCTATATTATATTCACACTTTCGTATGTTGTTCTTTCTAATTTATTGTCCTTATTAGAGTCCTTACTTTTTATTTTTTCAGTTGACATGGACACTAACGTCTCATTCCATGGTAGGCGAAATTGTAGACTGGAGACTTATTACCTCGTTAAACACACCACTTTTGGAAGAACCTTTCACAGAAGGAAGTAATCTGAAAAACTTATCATAATTAATAAATTAATTACACTTGCATTGGAAATTCTCTTATGGCAGAAAGCTTACAATATCATGATCCAAAAAATTCTGATGAAAGTGTTTCTGAAGGTTTTTTTCATAACTCATTACACAGCTTCTATTGTTTACTGGGGATGGAAGACCTCCGGACAGTACAAGTAACATTATTGGTGCCTTATCTGGTGACACAGGGCCTGGTCAACCAGGATATCGCTCATGGTCGCACGCAAGCCTGCGTTACGAACCAAAGCCCGGC
Organism: Cherax quadricarinatus; assembly: GCF_026875155.1. Lineage (NCBI taxonomy): Eukaryota > Metazoa > Arthropoda > Malacostraca > Decapoda > Parastacidae > Cherax > Cherax quadricarinatus. The sequence continues at coordinate 23,998,930 of NC_069492.1, forward strand.
CGATAGGTACTGCCTTTAGTACCTGTCCAGCGCCTGCTTGAAGACAGCCAGGGGTTATATTGGTAATCCCTCTTATGTATTGCTAGGAGACAGTTGAACAGTCTTGGGCCCTGACACTTATTTTGTTGTCTCTTAGCGTACTCGTGGTGCTAATGCTTTTCATTGGGAGGATGTTGAATATGCTACCAGTCTTTTGCTTTCATTGGGAGTGATTTTCGTGTGCAAATTTGGGACTATTTCCCTCTAGGATTTTTCAAGTGTAATATACCATTTATGTATCTCGACTGCATAGGTGAATGCAAATGATGGACTTCAAGCGTTTCAGTCATATAAGGTACTTAAATAATAAAAAAAGGGCCGCAATACCGGGACTGGAACATCACTAATAACCTGCACATACAAGAGAGAGGAAGCTAACGAGACGTTTACGGTCCGATTTGGAACCATTTACAAATCACACTAACGGAAAAGGAGAGCAAGATGGGTATATATAGGCAGAAGTGGTAGTAGTACTACATTGTATATGCTACTTGTAGTAATCGTATTATTATTGTTATTAATTTTTTTTATTATTATTATTAGTATTATTACTTTTCTACAGTATGTGTGCCGTGGAACTTTTATGTTCATTAAACCATCACCACGGGTGGGGTTGGAACCGCGATCAGAATCAGAAACTCCAGACGATGCGTAGCCACTGCATTATGTATTCACAGTGGTGCCTATGCTACCTTCCTTGTGTATATAAATATTCCTAGTTGAATTAATCTTAATATGCAGCTGGACAAGTGGCCTATGTGTCGGTTTGGGACTTTTTGATGTGTAAAGTTTTTACTTTACATTTTTTCAGTTGAACTAATATGACATTTCTTTTTTTTGTGGAACGTTTCGCTCTCCAGGAGCTTGATTACACGTCTTATTACAACTTATTACACGAGTTTTATGAATCTCTCATCTCGGATTCTATTCCCCCCGTGGTATGGTTTGTTTGCAATCGTTTGTCATTACGATTTCGTGAGTCGAATGCGCTGTACATTCTTTACAGATTTGCATTGTCTGACGTGAAGAGGACCGTTTAGTGTTACAGCAATATTCTAGCGAGAACAAGCGATTTGAAGAGAATCATGGAACTTGGCATCACTAGTTGTGAAGGTTTCATTATCCACCATTCCATTTTTCTAGCGGATCTTGTTATATACATTGTTGTGATACTTGGAAGTGAGATCTCTTCTTGTATATCACACGCCCTGGTCCTTAACATTAGGTCTTCGCTCTATTGTGTGATTGGAATTTGTTTTATAATCCTATACAGTTTTAATTTTTCGGAGCTTTTCCTCGTCGCAGTAGTTAAAATTTTTCATTTGAACTTCATATTGTTTTCCGCGGCGCATTTAAAGATTAGGCTGATGTCCGTTTGGAGTCTTCTGTGTTTATGATGGATGGGAGAGATTGGATCCTAAAATTCCATAAGTTTTGTGGAAGGTATTAACAAAATTGTGTATGCTGTCATCCCAAATGCACTATTCCATGATAAGTTAATACGTATTATTACTTCTAATAGACTTCTATCACTGCCTAATAGACTTTGAATATTTGAGTGAAGCTCAACGTTCGTATTTATTTGTATGAAATTTGCTATAGCCTTCGTGTTGAAGGTGGATAAAAAACACTTTTTCCTGAAAGATATATACCTGAAAAATTCTTCGATGGTTATATAACTTATAAAGACTAGTTTTGATGTAGACCAATATTATGATTAATGAGTTAGGATGGACTGTAAAATTTTTAATTTGAAAGAAATTTCGGGGGGGGGAAAAACCTAAATTTAGTTTTTGGGAATTAAAAAAAAACACTCTTTATTTTTCTGTTCTCCCCTTTAAAAATTTTGGGGGAAATTTTGGATAAAAGTTGAACCCATTGTTTATAAAAGGGGGATTGTTAATTTTGATTTTTTGGGGGAATTTGTTGGGGGAAAAAAAATTTATAACCTTTTATGGGGGGTTATTTGTTAAGGGGTCACATTTGGGTTTTTTTTTTTTTTTAAATAAAATAAATTTTTTTTTTTTTTTTTTTTTTTTTTTTTTTTTTTTTTTTTTTTTTTTTTTTTTTTTTTTTTTTTTTTTTTTTTTTTTTTTTTTTTTTTTTTTTTTTTTTTTTTTTTTTTTTTTTTTTTTTTTTTTTTTTTTTTTTTTTTTTTTTTTTTTTTTTTTTTTTTTTCCCCCCCCCCCCCCCCCCCCCCCCCCCCCCCCCCCCCCCCCCCCCCCCCCCCCCCCCCCCCCCCCCCCCCCCCCCCCCCCCCCCCCCCCCCCCCCCCCCCCCAAAAAACTTAAAAAAAAAAAGGGGAAAAACCGTGACAAACATCACAAAATAGAAATTTAAAGGGGGAAAAAAGTAACGACGAAACCGTTTGGTCCAAATTTGGGCCATTTAAAGGCCCAACGAAAAGGGACGTAGTTTTGGCAATGGGGGTTTTCCCTTGCTGTTTGGGGGGGTTTGTTTTTTGGTTTTTATTGTTATTATTTCTGAGCCCCGGGGTTTTTTGAAAAAAAAAAAAAAAAAAAAAAAAAAAAAAAAAAAAAAAAAAAAAAAAAAAAAAAAAAAAAAAAAAAAAATTTCGTGAGTCGAATCGCGTACTTTTTTCAGATTTGTTTTTGCTGACTGAAGAGGACCGTTGTTTTAAGCAAATTTAGCGGAAAAAGGATTTAAGAAATCATTGGAAAATTGGCATCATATTTGGGAAAGGGTTTCTTACCCCCCAAACCCTTTGCTTGGTGATCCGGGAAGTGAGATCCCGAATTTACCCCCCGGTCCTTACATTAGGTCTTCGCTCTTTGTGTGATTGGAATTTTTTTTTATATCCATACAGTTTTAATTTTTGAGCTTTCCTTCGCAGTAGTTAAAATTTTTCATTGAACTTCATATTTTTTCCGCGGGCATTTAAAAGATTAGGTGTTCCGTTGGGAGTCTTCGTGTTTTGATGGATGGGAGAGAGGACCCCAAATCCATAATTTTTGGGAAGTTGTAACAGTTTTTCAAAAGATTCCAGGAATTTCCCTTTAGGCAATTTTTAAAATTTTTTGAATAATGTTTTAAAGTTCAAAGGGTATTTTTTATTTTTGTTTTTTTGGGGGTTTTTCCCTTTTTTTTTGGTTTTTTTTTTTTTGGGGGTTTTTGGGTTTGGGCCCTCCCTAGGGGTTTTTTTCACCTTTTTTGGGGGTAACCCCTTTTTTTTTCCACCCTCCCCTTTATTTTTTTTTTTTTGTTTAAATTTTTTTAAAATTTTTTCCCCCCATCTTGCCCTTTCTTTATTTTGCCCCTTTTTTTGGATTTTTTTTCGGGTTTTTCTTTTCCCCCATTGTTTTTTTGGTCTTCGGTTTTTTTTTCCCCCCTCCCCCCCCCCCAAAATTTTTTCCCCCCTTTTTTCCCCCCCCCCCCCCCCCAAACCCCCCCCCCTCCCCCCCCAAAAAAAACCGATTTCCTTTTAAACATTTAAGGGGAACCCAACCGGGGGAAAAAAAAAGGGTTTTTTTTTTAAAAATTTTTTAAAAAATTTTTTGGGAAGGGGTTGCGCTTTTTTTGGTTTTGTTGGGGGCCGGTTTGGGGGGGGTTTTGGGGGTGGGTTTTGAGTTTTTTTGGGGGGGGTGGGGTTTCTGCCCCTTTTTTTATATTTTTTTTTTGGGGGGGAAAAAAACCTTTGTGTTTTTGGGGGGTTTTTTTTTTTTTTAATTTTTAAATTTTTTTCCTTTTGGGGAAAGGGGGGGAAAAAATTTTTTTTTTCTTTTTAAAAAAAAAAAGGGGGGGTTGATTTGGGGGGGGGGGTTTTTTTTGGGGGTTTAAAAAAAAGGGGGAACCCCCGGGTGAGGGATTTTTCAAAACCAAATTTCCCTCCCTTTCGGGGTTTTTAAAACTTCTTTTTTAAATTTTTTTTGGTTTTTTTAAAAACAACAAAAATTTCCTTTTTTTTTTTTTTAATAAAAAAAAAATTTTTTTTTTGGGGGTTTTTTAAATTTTTTTTTGGATTTTTTTTTTAAAAACCCCCCAAAAAAAAATTTTTTTTTTTTTTTTTGTTTTTTTGGGGGAAACTAGTTTTTTCTCCTTTTTTTCCTTTTTTAAAAGGTTTTTTTTTCCCACCAAAAATCCTTTTCTTTTTCCCAAAATAAAATTTTTTCCCCTTTTTTTGAAATTTTTTTTTCCTGTTTTCTCATTAAAAACTTTGGGTAATTTCTTTTTTTCCTGGTAAAAAATTTTTTAATTTTCCCCAAAAAGGGGTTTTTTAAAAATACCCTAAAATTTTTAAAAAATTTTGGGTTTTCATATCATTTTCTACAAAATCTTTATATCTTTGTTGTGCCCTTTGGGAAGTGAGACCTCTGAATTATACTCCCGGTCCTTACATTAGGTCTTCCCCCCTTCTTGTGTGTTTGGAATTTGTTTTTACTCCGATACGTTTTATTTTTCGAGTTTTTCCATATCGCAGTTGAAAAAATTTTCTTTTCTTTGAACTTCATTTGTTTTCCGCGGCGATTTTAAAAGTTTGGGCGATGTCCCTTAGTCTTCTAGTGTTTCAGGATGGAAATGCCCCAAATAAAAAAAAAAAAAAAAAAAAAAAAAAAAAAAAAAAAAAAAAAAAAAAAAAAAAAAAAAAAAAAAAAAAAAAAAAAAAAAAAAAAAAAAAAAAAAAAAAAAAAAAAAAAAAAAAAAAAAAAAAAAAAAAAAAAAAAAAAAAAAAAAAAAAAAAAAAAAAAAAAAAAAAAAAAAAAAAAAAAAAAAAAAAAAAAAAAAAAAAAAAAAAACCCCCCCCCCCCCCCCCCCCCCCCCCCCCCCCCCCCCCCCCCCCCCCCCCCCCCCCCCCCCCCCCCCCCCCCCCCCCCCCCCCCCCCCCCCCCCCCCCCCCCCCCCCCCCCCCCCCCCCCCCCCCCCCCCCCCCCATTTAAAGTTTAAAGTTTGGCCCGGGGGCGAATCTCCATTTTTGGGGTTGTGGTTTTTAAATTTTTCCCAAAGTGGTTTCTTAACTTGGTTTGTTTTTATTTTTGGGGGAAATTGGGGAAAAGGGAAACCTGGGTTTCCCCCCCCCCCCCCCCCCTTTTTTTAAAAATTAGGGTTTAAGGGAAATTTAAATTTTTTTTTTTTTTTTTTTTTTTTTTTTTTTTTTTTTTTTTTTTTTTTTTTTTTTTTTTTTTTTTTTTTTTTTTTTTTTTTTTTTTTTTTTTTTTTTTTTTTTTTTTTTTTTTTTTTTTTTTTTTTTTTTAAAAAAAAAAAAAAAAAAAAAAAAAAAAAAAAAAAAAAAAAAAAAAAAAAAAAAAAAAAAAAAAAAAAAAAAAAAAAAAAAAAAAAAAAAAAAAAAAAAAAAAAAAAAAAAAAAAAAAAAAAAAAAAAAAAAAAAAAAAAAAAAAAAAAAAAAAAAAAAAAAAAAAAAAAAAAAATTTTTTAGGGGGGAAAATTTAAATTTAAAAAATTTTTAAAAATTTAAGGGGAAAAGGGGCCGGGGGGGGGGTTTTTTTCCCCGGGCCCCCCAAAATTCCTTGTTTTTTAATTTCCCTTTTAAAATTTTTACCCCCTTCAAATGTTTTTTAAAACCAAAAATTTTTTAAAAAAAAAATTTTACCCCAAAAAGGAAAATTAAAAAAAAAATTTAGGGGCCCCAAATAAAAAGCCAAAATCCCCCCGGCCCCCAAATTTTTCCCTTTGGCCCCTTTTTTTTAAATTTTTAATTTTTTCTATTTAAAAACCGAAACCCCCTGTTTTTTGGGGGAAACCCTAGCTCGGTTTTAGTAAACCCCCCGGGGTTTTAAAAAAAAAAAAAAATTTTTTTGGGCTCTGAAGTTATGCCCGGACAAATGATTGTTAAGGCGAGCCCGGCTTGGGGGGTTGTGTGGGGTGTGTGTGTGTGTGGTTTTTGGGTGTGTGTGTGTGTTTTTGTGTGTGTGTGTGTGTGTGTGTGTGGGGTGTTTTGGGGTGTGGGGTGTGTGTGTGTGTGTGGGTGTGTGTGTGTACTCCCTATATTGTGGTTGCAGGGGGTCAAAATTCAAGCCCCGGGCCCCCCGCCTTTTTATGGTCGTATGGGTCACTCTTCCTGCTATGAGCTTTTTTTTTTTTTTTTTTTTTTTTTTTTTTTTTTTTTTTTTTTTTTTTTTTTTTTTTTTTTTTTTTTTTTTTTTTTTTTTTTTTTTTTTTTTTTTTTTTTTTTTTTTTTTTTTTTTTTTTTTTTTTTTTTTTTTTTTTTTTTTTTTTTTTTTTTTTTTTTTTTTTTTTTTTTTTTTTTTTTTTTTTTTCCCCAAAATTTTACTGGGGCAAATTTCCCCCCAAAATTTACGCAAGTACCCCTTTCCAATCGCGGGTTTTTCTCACTCGGAAATCCAAAATTTTTTCCCCTTTCCAAGACCTAAAACCACTCCAATTTTCCCCCAAAACCCCCTTAAATATTCCCCTTTTGTTGGTATTTTGTTTTGGTTTCCCCCCGGGGTCCTGGTTCTTCACCAGCTTCCCTGGTATTTCACCCTCCTGGTATTTCCTAAAATAGGAAATCTCTAAACCAAATAAATTTTCCTGAAAAATAAAATATTTCCACCCTGTAATGGGAGATTTCAAAACCAATCTGAATTTCTACCCATACGTAACTACTTCAACGCAAACCTGGTATTTCCCCAAACTGTAAGTTTTTCATCGACAATCCCTTAATTCCCCTTTCCCAATCCAGGCTTTTCCCCTTTAACCCATTCCGGGGACTCCCTTTAGCTCCGGAAATCTTTTCAAACCGTATTTCCAATCCATTTTTTCTAGCTTTTAAAAGGGTTCTCAACCCCAAAATAGGCGGTACCTTGCATTCCTGAATTTTTTTAAGTTTGGGGCTGAATTTTTTTTCCCCCAAGACTTATATTTAAGTCCCAAAGATTCCCCGGTTTTTAATTTTCCCCCCCCAATTTTTTTCCCCTTTTTTTTCCCCCCCCCCAGCCTTTATCAGTTTCCCCTTTTTTCCCCCCCAAAAGTTTTATGATTTCCTTTGGTTTTTAAAAACCAGAAAACCCATTTTTCACTCCGCCCCATTTGGTTTTTTTTGGTTTTGGTTTTTTTTTTGGTTTTTTTAAAAATTTTGGTTTTTTAGTTTTTTTCCCTCCTTTCAATACTTTAAAAACCTATTTTTTTTCCCCCCCCCCCAAAACCCCCCCAAAACCAATTTTTTTAGGGGGGCCCCCGGTTGGGTTCGGGTCATTAAACCTTGGCCCCCTCTTTACGGGTTATGGTATTTCCTCCCATGAGCTTTTATCCTCTTTTAAATATTTAAATCGTTAAATTATTCCCAGATTTTCCCTTCCGACAACCTGTGATAAGAAAAAATTTAAAATCCCGGGTTTATTAGTTTTCCCCAAACCAATTCACCATTTTTGTGTCCCTTGAAAAGTTTGCCCCCGGGATTCCTTAATTTTTATTTTTTTAGTTTATATATCCCCAAAAAATCTCGCTGTTCCAGGTCGTCAGGTTTTCGATTCCCTTTAACCCCTGGGAATGAGCCCGGGAAATCTTTTTGCAAACCTTTGTATTTTCTAATTCCTTATGTGTTGCTAGGGTGGGTTAAATTGGGCTGCTATCCAATAGCGGGCGTACACAGTGTGGGGGTCCTGGAGGATTTTTTTGAGATGTCGGCATGCAATTCTTGGGTTTGTAGCGCCCATATGCAGCATTTATTTAGTTGGTGCCCCTCAAAGAGATGTCCCCCAGTGTTATATTCACCCCGAGATCCTTTTCCTTGGTGGTTTGTGTCGGGCCCCCCCCCTAGCCTGTAATCAGTCGGGTCTTCTTTGCCCCCCACATTTCTGACTTTGCACTTGGTGGGGTTAAAACGCAAAAACCCGTTTCTCGACTGGCCTGCCCGGGTGTGTGTGTTTGTGTGTGTGTGTGGTGTGTGTGTGTGTTTTTGGGGGGTTTGGGGGGGGGGGTTTTTGTGTGGGGGTGGTGTGTGTGTGTTTCCCTTTCATTTCTTTCTTTCCTTTTCTTTACTTTTTATGACGCTCTGTACTGATCTTTTTTCCCTTTTTTCCCTTCAACTTCCCACTTCATCAAGCTCTTACCTATCCATCTTCTGAAATAAACCACCTTTCTCTTCCTCTTCCCCACCCCTCGTCTCCACTATGTTTTTAAATCAACCCCCGTTTTCTCAGCCCATTTTTTGTTTTCAACTTTTTCCCCCTTTCCTCCCTTTTCTTCCTCCCCATTTACCTCCCCTCCCCTTCTCTCCCTTCTTCCTTCACAGACTACTCATCATTCTTTCTCAAGTATTTTTTTTCCTCCCTACTTCCTCTCCCCTCTCATACCTCTCAACTTTCCCTCCCCTTTCCTTTCTTCTCCTCCCTCCACCCCTTCCATCCCCTTATTCCCCCTCCATCTTTCCCCTCGTCACCCACCAAACAATCACCCAATTTCAAAACTGACTTTTCCCTAGGAACGATCATCCCGAGACTGCCGCCCGACCAATTAGCGCAATGCTTTTCCCCAAAATGTATTGGCTAAGTTTGCCTCCGGTTCTCTCTCTACCAATTGTGTGTACGTGCATAGTGTTTTCCTGTACTTTAGCGCGGTTAGAACTTTCCTGCGCTATTTGTTAAGCGGGCCCGGATTCTGGGGAAAGGAAAATTGGGTTCTGGCGGTTTTGTTGCAGATAGAAGCCAAATTTTGAGCGGGTTTCTGAAAGTCAAGAGCCTCTTTTTAAAATTCTTTAGCCCTTTTTTTATCCATTTTAAAATGGAAGTTTAAAAAGTTATGTTGTGCGAGTATAGGAATGCTATTGGGCCGGCAGACTCTCCGATTGGTTTGGGGAGAATGGCTTGCAAAATGAGGCATGATTGGCTGGAGTAGATGACTTGCAGTGTGAAAGCGCTCTGATTGGCTGGAGAACCGGGCTTGCATAATGAAGAGTACCGATTAGATAGAGGAGTATGTTTTTGCAGTGGAAGCTCTTTGATTGGCTTGGAAGACTAAGATTTGGTAATTTGAGCTTTTCTGTTTAGATGTAGGATAATAAACTGCAAAGTGATGTGCTCTGATTGGATGGATGAATATGGCCGTCTGGTTGGCTGATAACTTAATCTTCACTCTTACTGTTCTTTGAACATAAAACAGACTATACCTTGATTTGTAAATATGCATTAAGTGGTTGTTTAAGTTGGGAAGCAATACTGAGAGAGCAGAGATAAGTAATTCTCACTCCCGACATACGTGAAGTATCTCTCCCCAATACCTGAAGTATCTCTCACTCAACAATCACTAGTATCCTCACCCAGACAAACACTGAAGTATCCCCTCCCAGATAATACGCTGAAGTTCTCCACTCAGACCCCAAAAAACTAAAATATCTCCACTCAGACAATACACTGAAAGATCTCTCACTCAGACAAAACACTGAAATATCTTT
>NC_069492.1:24008835-24028835 GCF_026875155.1 Cherax quadricarinatus
CTCCCCCTTATTGCTGGGGGTTGGCACTAGAAGCTTTCTTGGGGCCCCATGGTCACTTATTTTCCAGAAAAAGCACCGAAAACACTGTAATAATACGAAATATTCCGATTGTATGCTTGGATGTTACCGCGGAGGCTGGCTGGTAAACAATGCCACCGGCGGAACATGTGAGCGTGGCTCAGGCCGCACATTGGACCGCGTCTCGGATGAAAATCGTGAGCGGGTTTTTAATCGGTATGCGCGGCAAAATTTTTTGCGATAAAGCAAGCGGAAATGCGGATTAATCGCTTGTGATGCCATCGTTATGCGGGGGTCCACTGTATATAATATATATATATATATATTATATACATGTATATACAGTAAGGCCCCGCTTTACAGCATTCTGCTCATACGGCGATGTCAAATTATGACCAAAATTTGCTATACGGCAAGTGGTCTTTCAAATACGGCACCCCCCGGGCCCAGTTTGTTTACATTTTCCGTGACCACATCTATTATGTCAGGAAACTTTCCAAAATTTCAAGTGTTTTAAAGTTACTGATATTTATATGTACTCTGATAATTATACTTATGTGTACCTGTATCTAAATTACTTACACACTGGCTGGTGTGCAGGTACACATAATTATGACCAAAATTTGCTATATGGCAAGCGGGTCTTTCAAATACGGCAGTGGACCCCCACATACCGGACGCATCGCATACCGAAACAATCGGCTTTACCGGACGCTTTGGATCGGCAAAAATTTTGCCTCACTTTACCACCCAAAAACCCGCTCACCGCCCTTTCGTCCGAGACCGTCCAATGTGGGGGCCTGAGCCACGCTCACATGTTCCGACGGTGGCATTGTTTACCAGCCAGCCTCCGCGGTAACATCCAAGCATACAATCGGAACTTTCGTATTATTACAGTGTTTTTTGGTGATTTTTTCTGGAAAATAAGTGACCATGGGCCCCAAGAAAGCTTCTAGTGCCAACCCTACAGCAATAAGGGGAGAATTACTATGGAGATAAAGGGAAAAAGATCATTGATAAGTATGAAAGGGGATTTGCGTGTCTCCGAGCTGGCCAGGTTGTATAATAAACCCCAAAACAACCATCAACCATCGCTACTATTGGTGGTACAGTGTGCTGCTGCTGTACCACCGTCAGCTGCTGCTGAAATGTCAGCTGCTGCTGCACTGTCACTGCTGCTGCACTGTCAGCTGCTGCTGCTGTACCACCGTCAGCTGCTACTGTAGTACCGTCTGTGCTGCTGTAGCATCGTCTGCTGCTGCTGTAACATCGTCAGTTGCTGTTTGTGTAGCTTTCGTCTGTTGCTGCTGTACCACCGTCAGCTGCTGCTTGCTGCTGTAGAAATCGTCTGCTGCTGCTGCTGCTGTCGCATCGTCTGCTGCTGCTGAACATTCGTCAGTTGCTGCTGTAGCATCGTCTGTTGCTGCTGTAGCATCGTCTGCTGCTGCTGTAGCATCGTCTGTTGCTGCTGTACCAAACGTCAGCTGCTGCTGCTGCTGTACCACCGTTGTTGGTGTGGTTATTGAGAATACCAAGAAACAATTAACCCCAGGGATTTGCCACCCAGGATAAACCCAAAAAAGTCAGTGCGTCATCGAAGACTGTCTAACTTATTTCCATTGGGGTCCTTAATCTTGTCTCCCAGGATGCAACCCACAACAGTCGACTAACACCCAGTGAACAGTGAAAATGCCTGGAACTAGTGCTCATATTGGTGAATTAGACCAGAAAAGGGTTTGGGTTTGAGAGATTTAAGAATCGTAGTGGCATACACAGTTGATAAGGCCTGTTCTGGAAGAAAAATACCAAACAGGACCTACAGTACTCAGGAGGAAAAGGCACTCCCAGGACACAGTGTCTCATCAGTCATTGCTGCATCTTCAATAAAGGTAAGTGTCATTTATTCTTCATTTAGTAGAGTAGTACATGCACAATATATATTGTGCATGTACTACTCTACTATTGTGCATGTATCCTTCTCTTTGTGTGTAGGAAAATGTATATTTCATGTGGTAAAAAATTTTTTTTCATACTTTTGGGTGTCTTGCACGGATTAATTTGATTTCCATTATTTCTTATGGGGAAAATTCATTCGCATACCGAACATTTCGCATAACAGCCAGCCCTCTTGCACGGATTAAGGTCGTTATGCGGGGGTCCACTGTACATGTATATACAGTAAGGCCCCGCTTTACGGCATTCTGCTCATACGGCGATGTCAAATTATGACCAAAATTTGCTATACGGCAAGTGGTCTTTCAAATACGGCACCCCGTGCCCAGTTTGTTTACATTTTCCGTGACCACATCTATTATGTCAGGAAACTTTCCAAAATTTCAAGTGTTTTAAAGTTACTGCATATTTTATATGTACTCTGATAATTATACTTATGTGTACCTGTACCTAAATATACTTACACACTGTGCTGGTGTGCAGGTACACATAATTATGACCAAAATTTGCTATATGGCAAGCGGTCTTTCAAATACGGCACCCCCTGCCCAGTTTGTTTACATTTTCCGTGACCACATCTATTATGTCAGGAAACTTTCCAAAATTTCAAGTGTTTTAAAGTTACTGCATATTTTATATGTACTCTGATAATTATACTTATGTGTACCTGTACCTAAATATACTTACACACTGTGCTGGTGTGCAGGTACACATTAAAATCACTAAGTCTCTCTCTACTCATGACACCAATACTACTTAATAATAATCACACTTGGGCACACTAAATGTCTTATTTTACATCAATATAGGCATTTTCATTAATCCATCTATGATATTTTCCTCAAAATTATATATGAAACCCATTACATAGCATATAAACATGATACATACACTCACAAAATAAAAATTGATGTAAATATGAGATTTGTTTACAAAGCAGCTGTGTAGGTAGTGTCAGAAGAATTACGTTTTCTCTAGTCAAACTGGGGGATAACTGTAGAAAAATATTCTTTTCGTATGCCTTTATATATAGCAATTCACGACCCTTGTGGGTTTAGTGCTTTTTATTATAATAATAATAATAATAATAATATTATTATTATTATTATTATTATTATTATTATTACAGTGGAACCTCAAAAATCGAACTGCTCCCAACACAACCAATTATGTAAGTGTATTTTTGTAAGTGCTTTTATAAGTGTGTTTTTGAGGGTCTGAAATGGACTAACCTAATTTACATTATTCCTCATTTGAATAAATTCATTCGGTAAAGGCACTCGAACAGCCTTCTGGACCAAAGAAAGTTCGATATTTGAGGTTCCACTGTATTAATAATATTATTATTATTATTAATATTATTATCTTCATTCACTCTAAAAATGGGGTGTTGCTGTTTGTTTATTCTCTACTAACTTGTATAACTTGTACACAATGTAAGAGTATTTGTATTGTGAGTTAAGTATTATTATAATAAAAAAATATTGAGGTAAATGTTTTACAAACTCTTACAAACGGACGTAAATGAACTAAAAGTAGACACATATTAATACGCATTTATTTCGCCTGACCAAGTGATCGCCCACTACCTTTTCAGTTTGTGTTCTTACATTCTCAGCTCTGTATCTCATTCTCTCTCTCTCGTTTACTCTTTCGTTAACTAGTTGGCTGTCATTGACGATGGCGTCTAAGGTTAGCTGTGATAAAAAGAGAAGTCGTAAGCCTCTTGCTTTAAGTGCCAAGTTAGAGAATGATGGTGTGCCATTCTGATTTTATTCAATAAACACCCTGCCAATCACCTCTCACACATTAATATTAATATTTTAAGGCAAGTAATAAGTGTACTCTGTGTGTATCTTACCTTTTATTGTGTTTTTAATGCCTATTTTTATTGTTAACTTAATGTAAGTTAGTGTAAACTTGTTGTCTGGCATTTATTGCATATTTTATATGCTCTGATAATACTTGTGGACGTGTGTGGTAGCTGGGTGGAGGGACAACATTACGTTTTCTCTGTTCAGCCATTAGAGAAAACATGTATGAATCTGCGTTTGGCCCAGCCACTCCCTCACTCCACTTTTGTTTACAGTTTTCCGCATGAATTATTCATTACTTTTCCCTTCGTTTATGATGGCATCTAAAGCTAGTTGTTAGAAATGATTAAATTCAGTGAACAAGGCATGTTGATGTTAATAATATAGCTCTGGCCCACAGTGTAGGTAGCCGGTAAGTGTAGCCCAGGTGGGCTACACCTACTGGCTACCTACACTGACTTCCTACAAATAAATACTGCTCACCTCTCTTCCTATATTAAGACTACACATATTTTAAGGTAAATAATGAGTGTACTGTATGTGTATTTTACCTCTCTGGGATGTTTTATATATCGTATATTAAGTATGAGACGGGGAGCCAGAGCTACTTACACCTGGGCTACCTGCACCTGACTTCCTACAAATAAGTACTACTCACCTCTCATCCTACATTAAGATTACAAATACTTAAGATAAGTAATGAATTTACTATGAATGTATTTTACTTTGTGTGTTTTTAATACCTAGTTCTATTACTAACTTAAAATAATTTACTGTAAACTTGTTGTCTGGCATTTATATGCATTTATAAATGGGAAAAAATGGCGTTCTGCCTTCCAGCGATGTCTGCTTTCCGGAAACAGCCTGGAACCTAACCCGCCGTATAAGTGGGGCCCTACTGTGTATGCATGTATGTATGTATGTATGTATGTATGTATGTATATATATTATATATATATATATATATATATATATATATATTATATATATACAGGAAGGCCCCGCTTTACGGCGTTTCACTTTACGGCGTTCCGCTAAAACGGACATTTCAAATTTTGACCAAAACTCGCTATATGGCTCCCCCCACCTGACTTTCAATACGGTCACCATTTCCCCCCTGTTTGTTAACATTCTCCATGAGCTCAGTAAGCACTAAGTCTCTCCATTTTGTCTGGAAACTCCAAAATTTCAAATGTTTTAAAAGTTATTTCATATTTTATATATACTCTGATAATTATACTTATGTATACCTGTACCTAAATAAACTTACATACATCGAGTCATTTAAATGTCGTATATTACGTTAATATACACATTTTCATTAATCCATCCATGATATTTTTTTCAAAAATTATATAATAAACACGATGCATAACATTTTAAATAAGATAAATACACCCCCCAGTAGAATAAATAAAAAATGTGAGATGTGAGCAGACGACTTGCACAAGTGGTGATAATAACAATACTGAGTCTCATTAAATTTTCGTATATTTACGGTAATATACACATTTTCATTAATCCATCCATGATATTTTTTTTAAAATTATATAATAAACACGATGCATAACATATAAATAAGATAAATACACCCCACAGTAGAATAAATAAACATAAATGTGATCTGTGGTAGCAGACGACTTCCACAAGTGACGCCATAATAACAATAGTCACGGAGTCTCATTTAAATGTCGTATATTACGGTAATATACACATTTTCCCTTAATCCATCCATGATATTTTTTTCAAAAATTATATAATAAACACGAAAGATTTAAAATATAAATAAGATAAATACACCCCACAGTAGAATAAATAAACATAAAATGTGATCTGTGGTAGGCAGACGACTTTCCCCAAGTGGTGATAATAACAATAGTCCACGGAGTCTCATTAAATGTCGTATATTACGGTAATATACACATTTTCATTAATCCAGCCATGATATTTTTTTCAAATTATATAATAAACACGATACATAAAAATAAAAAGATGATAAATACACCCCACAATAGAATAAATAAACATAAATATAAGATGTGGGGGGCCTGGTTTGTTTACATAACTCTGCTTCTGTTACCTCATGTACTCATTCTTTTCTCTCTCTCATTTATTCGTTTTATCTCATTTACTTACTCCTGACCCTCATTAAGACACAAATATTTTAAGGTAAGTAATGAGTGAACTGTTATACATTTTATCGCTCTGGGATGCTTAAATATCATAGAATAGTATGTGTGGGTGGGGTGGCCTGTAAGGTAGCCCGGCTATTACAATACATACCACACTTGATTTCTTACAAAAAATACTACTTGTCTCCCCTAGATTAAGACTATAAATATTTTAAGGTAAGTAATGAGTGCACTATGTGTGTATTGTACCTTTTTATTGTTTTTTGATGCCTGGTTCTATTGCTAACTTAATATATGTTAGTGTAAACTTGTTATCTAGTGTTTGTATGCATTTATAAGTGGAAAAAAAGGGTGTTCCACTTTACGGCGATTTCCGCTTTACGGCGGTAGCCTGGAACCTAACCCGCCGTATAAGTGGGGCCTTCCTGTATATATATATGTATATATACAGTGGACCCCGCATACCGTATGCATCACATAACGTTCAATCCGCATACCGCTAGCTTTTATCGCAAAAATTTTGCCTCGCATACCGCTCAAAAACCCGCTCACCGCTCTTCGTCCGAGACGCGTCCAATGTGCGCCCTTAGCCAGCCTCACATGTGCCACCGGTGGCATTGTTTACCAGCCAGCCTCCACGGTAATATCCAAGCATACAATCGGAACATTTCGTATTATTACAGTGTTTTTGGTGATTTTATCTGCAAAATAAGTGACCCTGGGCCCCCAAGAAAGCTTCTAGTGCCAACCCTACAGCAATAAGGGTGAAATTACTATAGAGAATGAAGAAAAAGATCATTGATAGGTATGAAAGTGGAGTGCGTGTCTCCAAGCTGGCCAGGTTGTATAATAAACCCCAATCAACCATCGCTACTATTGGTGGGACAGCTGCTGCTGCTGTTGTACCACCGTCAGCTGCTGACTGCTGCTGCTGTAGTACCGTCTGCTGCTGCTGTAGTACCTCTGCTGCTGCTGTAGCATTGTCTGCTGCTGCTGTAGCACTGTCAGGGTGCTGCTGCTGTTGTACCACCGTCAGCTGCTGCTGCTTTCTGCTGTGTTTGTACCGTCTGCTGCTGCTGTAGTACCCGTCTGCTGCTGCTGTAGCATCGTCTGCTGCTGCTGTAGCACTGTCAGCTGCTGCTGTGCTGCTGCTGCAGCACCGTTGTTGGTGTGGCTTATTGAGAATATCAAGAAAACAATTTAAACCCCCGAGGATTTGCCACCCAGGAAAACCCAAAAAAGTCAGTGTCATCAAAGACTGTCTAACTTATTTCCATTGGGGTCCTTAATCTTGTCTCCCAGGATGCAACCCACACCAGTCGACTAACACCCAGGTGAACAGGGAAAAATGCCTGGAACTAGTGCTCATATTGGTGAATTTAAAGCCAGCAAAGGTTGGTTTGAGAGATTTAAGAATCGTAGTGGCATACACAGTGTGATAAGGCCTGTTCTGGAAGAAAATGCCAAACAGGACCTACAGTACTCAGGAGGAAAAGGCACGGTGGCCCGGTGGCCTGGTGGCTAAAGCTCCCGCTTCACACACGGAGGGCCCGGGTTCGATTCCCGGCGGGTGGGAACATTTCGACACGTTTCCTTACACCTGTTGTCCTGTTCACCTAGCAGCAAATAGGTGCCTGGGTGTTAGTCGACTGGTGTGGGTCGCATCCTGGGGGACAAGATTAAGGACCCCAATGGAAATAAGTTAGACAGTCCTCGATGACGCACTGACTTTCTTGGGTTATCCTGGGTGGATAACCCTCCGGGGTTAAAAATCCGAACGAAATCTTATTCTCTCTCTCTCTCTCTCTCTCCCAGGACACAGTGTCTCATCAGTCATTGCTGCATCTTCAATAAAGGTAAGTGTCATTTATTCTTCATTTAGTAGAGTAGTATATGCACAATATATACTGTGCATGTACTACGCTACTATTGTGCATGTATCCTTCTCTTTGTGTGTAGGAAAATGTATATTTCATGTGGTAAAAATTTTTTTTTCATACTTTTGGGTGTCTTGCACGGATTAATTTGATTTCCATTATTTCTTAATGGGGGAAAATTCTTTTGCATACCGATCATTTCGCATAACAATGAGCCCTCTTGCACGGATTTTAAAATCGCTATGCGGGGTCCACTGTATATAATATATATATATATTATATTTTATAAAATATATATATATATATATATATATATATATATATATATATTATATATATATTTATTATCACACTGGCCGATTCCCCCCAAGGCAGGGTGGCCCGAAAAAAAGAAAAAATTTCACCATCATTCACTCCATCACTGTCTTGCCAGAAGGGTGCTTTACACTACAGTTTTTAAACTGCAACCATTAACACCCCTCCTTCAGAGTGCAGACCCCTGTACATATGTATATATATATATATAATATGTATAATATGAAGGGGTTCAGGGAACCGGCAGGCCGGACTTGAGTCCTGGAGATGAGAAGTACAGTGCCTGCACTCTGAAGGAGGGGTTTTTAATGTTGCAGTTTTTAAAAAATGTAGTGTAAAGCACCCTTCTGGCAAGACAGTGATGGAGTGAACAATGGTGAAAGTTTTTCTTTTTCGGGCCACCCTGCCTTGGTGGGAATCGGCCAGTGTGATAAAAAAAAAAAAATATATATATATAGTAGGTAGTAGGTTGGTAGACAGCAACCGCCCAGGGAGGTACTACCGTCCTGCCAAGTGAGTGTAAAACGAAAGCCTGTAATTGTTTTACATGATGGTAGGATTGCTGGTGTCTTTTTTCTGTCTCATAAAATATGCAAGATTACAGGTAAGTCTTGACTTTCTTCTACTTACACTTAGGTCACACTACACATACTGTACAAGCATATATATACACCCCCCCTCTGGGTTTTCTTCTCTTTTTTTTTCTAATTCTTGTTCTTTTTTTATTTCCTCTTATCTCCATGGGGAAGTGGAACAGAATTCTTCCTCTGAAACCCATGCGTGTCGTAAGAGGCGACTAAAATCCCGGGAGAAGGGGCGGTACCCCTTTCCTGTTATATTATAAATTTAAAAGGAGAAACTTCAGTTTTTTCTTTTGGGCCCCCCCCCTCAGTGGGTCCCGGCTGGTACGTTGAAAAAAGAATATTATATTATATTATATATATTTAATATATATATATTATAATTTATATATATTTTTTTTAATAAAATTTTTATATATATATATATAAAATATAAAAATTTATATAAATATATTTTTTTTTTACTTCAATGGCCGATTCCCCCCAAAGGCGGGGGGCCCGAAAAAAAAAAAAATTTACCTTTATTAAATCCAATGTCTTGCCAGAAGGGGTGCTTTACACTACATTTTTTAAAACTGCCATAACCCCCTCCTTCAGAGTGCGGGCCTGTATTCCCTTTCCCCAGGACTCAAGCCCGGGGCCTGGGGTTTTTCCCTGCCCCCTTCATAAATGTTACTTTGCTCACACCCCAAAAGCACGTAAGTTTTAAAAAACCATTTTTCTCCATTCACCCCTATAAAAACGCTACGCACGCGCTAAAAAGCCCAAAAGCCCTCGCACACAAAACCTCCTTTCCCCCCTCTCCCAAACCTTTCTGCCGACCCCTACCCCCTTTCCCTTTCCATCAGATGATAACTCTTGAGTCATTTGTTGCCCTTCTTTCTGTCCGAACCACCTAACCCCCCCCTTTCCCCCACCCCTCTGGACAACGTTTTGGTTTTCCGCACCCCTCCTACTGGAGTTTACCTGGAGAGAGTTCGGGGGTCAACGCCCCGCGGCCGGCTGTGACCAGGCCCCCTTGGTCGTGCCCCAGGATGGACCCACACCAGGTGACCCCAGGTCCCCATTTTAGAGGGGGAACATAGACAAAGGTGGAAAGAAACACGTCAATGTTTTTTTCCTGGCTGGAATCAAACCCCAGGCCCCCCCCGTGTAAAGCGGAGCGTTAACCACCAGGCCACAGAGCCAAACTATGAATTCTTGCTTAATATTCACCCCCACCATTCCCCCAGACATGACATCCCATCCCTCCGCCTTCTCCTCGCTGAAAACATTCATCCCCCTTGCTTAAACCCCCATATAAGAGTGTTGGAAAAAATACTTCATACATTCCCCTTTTCCCTCCAAAGGAAAAAATTCTTTGTCCCCGACCCCTAAGTGCACCACTCCCCTTTTCCCTATAAATTTTTTGACCCCCTCTCCTTCATAGCCCCATCCGCTGAAGTCCACTCCCAAATATCTAAATACATTCCCCTCCTCCATCTCTCTCCCTCCAAATTGTATCCATCTTTCATCCCCTAATATTTTTGTTATCTCATGCCTTACTCTTTCCCTGTACTTCACTTTCAATTTTTTCTTTTGCACACCCTCCCCAAATTTATCCCCAATTCTGCAACTTTTCTTCGAATCCTCAAGAGCACAGTGTATGCAAAGAACAACTGTGCAATCCCATTATGTGTGGTTTTTTATCTTTTAACTCCACGCCTCTTGCAAGACCCTGCTTTTTATTCTTTTAAAAACCCCCCTTATAATTATTAAAAAAAGACGGTGAACCCCAAACATCTTGTCTAAGGCCTCTTTTATGGGAAAAAATTTTCCCCTCTTTCCATGTACTCTAACTTGACCCTCACTATCCTCTAAAAAAACTCTTCACTGCTTTCAGTAACTCCCTCCTCACCTAATGCAACATCTGCCACATTGCCCCCCTATCCACCTGTCTACGCCTTTTCCAATCCATAAATGCCACAAAGACCTCTTTAGCCTTATCTAAATACTGTTCACTTATTTGTTTCATGAAAAACACCTGGTCACACCCCCCCTCCTTTTCCCAAAAAGCCCCCTTGTTCATTGCTACCCAAATTCCCGTCTTATTTAATTTTTTCAATAAAAACTTCCTACACTTTAAAAGGGAACTAAACGACTTATCCCCTTAAAATTTTTGCCTCTCTTTTGCCCCCTTTGCCTTTATACAAAGGAACTATGCATGTCCGCCAACCCCTAGGACCTTACCCTTTCCATACTTTATTAAAAATTGCCCAACCACTAAAAAACTATTCCCCCCCTGCTTTTAACATTTCTTCTTTATCCTCAATCCCGGCTCCCTTCCCCCTTTCATTTTCCCTACTGCCTCCGAATTTCCCCCCCACACTCACAACTGGCTTTTTTCCTCACCCCTAAAAGAGTTTTCCCCCTTTCCCCTATCACGAAATCACAGCTTCCCTTTTTCATAACATTTAACAATTCCTCAAAATATTCCTCCATCTTCCCAATACCTTTTAATCTCCTTTTAAACCTTTCGGGGTCCGTCCCGTAGTCTAGGCTTTATGTTCAGGGCCAAACCGTGTCTAAGCCATGAGCTCAGTCACTTGATAAATGTGAGTGGTACTTTTGGGGATAGATTTGAGAGAATACTCTTGGGTATGTGGCACCACAAAAAACGTCCTGCAGCACACTTGAAATAATGAGAGAAAAAAAATAAAAATCAGTTTTTTCGATTAAAACAGAACTTTGCAGTGTTTTTTCGTATGTTTTTTTTAGTTGTATTTCGATTTCTTGGTTCATTTTATAGAAGGAAGACTATTACAGAAATAGAGTGATTTTTATTGGTTTTAGCATTGGAAATGGGAAATGAGCCAAAATAGCGGAATTTTTTAAATTTTTGCCCCATATTCAAGAGTAAACAAACGACCTCACAATCTAAATTTCACGTAGTGGGGGTCTAATTCATTTACAAATATGGTGTTTATTTTATACTATTTTACGTTTGCATAAAATAAATCTTTTATTTTTTGGGGTGAATAAAATTATTTTGTGAATAAAAAAACAAAAAAGGGGTTATTTGTAAAGCCTAAAAAATAATAATGAACAGAAAAAAAATGTTAGTTTAGTGCCAGGAATGCCCACATTGTTCATTTTGGGCCCTATTTTGAAATTTGGATATTTTGAAAATTTTTGTTAATTGGCAATTTAACAATTTCCCATCACTTTTTTTGTGTTGAAACAGTTGATTGGCGATTTTTTGGTCAAACGATAGAATAGAAATAATACTAGGAAATGCTAAAAATTTGGTTGTTGGAATAGTTAAAGGCCTAAATGGGATCAAAGTCGGCAAAACGCGATTCGTAAATATTGTGACCATCAAAATTCGGGGGAGGAAGAAAAAAAGATTTTTGAAATTCCCAAAAAGACCAGATTTTAAAGAAAAAATAACAAAGGAAAATTTTTGGACCGGTGGTGCCCAGAGGGCCGACCCTGAAAGGGTTTTAAAAATAAAAAAAAAAAAAAATAAAAAAAAAAAAAAAAATTAAGGGAGGTTTTTAAAATTTTTTTTCCCCAAAATTTCGGGGATTCCCTTTTTCCCAAAAAAATTTTTTGATTTCCCTTTTGACCCCCAAAAAATACAAAATTTTTTTAAAAATTCTTTGGTCACTGGGGTAATGTTTGCGGGGGTTTAAAAGTAATATTATAAAAATATTTTATTTATATATATATTTATTTATATATATATATAATATAATATTAAATATTTTTAAAAATCGGTTTTCAGGGCAGGGGACCCAAAAAAAAAAGAAAAATCCCAAAAAAAATACTTTATATTACACTTTTACTTCTCCACATAATCACTGTTTTTTAATTAAATTTAAAAATTTTTAAAATTTAAATTTTTTTAAAAAATTTTTTAAAAAAAATTTCCCTCCAAATGCCAAAAAATCAAATACTTTAACCCCTTACTTTCAACCCCCAAAACCTGGGGGTGTCTCCTGGGTAGCAAATTTCCAAAAAAAAAAAATTATTTTCTTTAAAAATGAAGGTGTTTTCCCGTTGAAAACCAAAAAAAAAATTTATGGAAAAAAGAAGGAAAAGTTTTCGAAGGGAGGACCCCGGAAATTTTTACAAATCGGGATTTGCCCCATTTGGCCCCCTATTTTCGGCTAATTCCATTGTTCCAGTTGACCCCAATATAACTATTTCTTTAGAACTCCATTTTTTCTACGACTGAGTACAAGATACTGCCCATTTACGATTTCAACTATCCTTAATTTTTGGGCAGAAATTTGATTTTGGCAAATTTTACGAAAATTAAAAATATGACAATTTCAAAAATGGGGCCCGGGAATGAACAATGCAGACATTTGGGTCTAAAAAAAACTTCTTTTTAAAAGTCAATCTCCAGGTGCCCTGATATTACTCTTGCTTTTATTTTTAATTTTTATTCAAAAAAAATGAAAATTACTCTATGCGATACAGCAATATTGCAAAATTTTTATAAATAACATCAACCAATTCATGATGCATATTAGAAATGGCTACTTGGACATTTATTGGAAATGACACTTTGTTTAACTTTTGAACTCGGCAAAAAAACGAACATTTCCTCTACTTTTAGCTGCATTTCAAGGGTCTTTTTAGTAAAACCAACAAAAAAACCCTATTTCTATAATATCAAATGGCCAAGAAAACGAGGAAAACAACCTAAAAATTACGAAAATAAACCCAAGTCGACATTTTAATGAAAAAAAAAAAGGGGGTTGGAGTTTTTTTTTTTTCTTATGCATGCATGCTGAGGATTTTTTTTTTTGCTGCCATGACCAACACACCCATTCTTCCTGTGGGCTACCAGCTTTTCCTGCTTGATTTTAAGCGGCTAGAATTTATGAGTATATATACGTCAAAAAAGTGGCTCGTAACAATAAAGTATTTTGACCAAAACAGTCAAAGGGTTAAAGTGAGGGATTGTACTTCCCTTTTAGGTCGTCCGGCTATATAAAAAAAAAAAGGTTTCCCCGAAACCCCCTTTACTAAATATTACCCCGCCACATCCAAACCTCGTCAGGTCCCAAATCCCTTCGTCTCCATTTACTCTATAAAAAACGCTCGTGGGGTTTGGAAATCAAGCCCCTCGCCCCCAAAACCTCCTTTACCCCTCTCTCCACCTTTTCAAGTAAGACCTACCCCCCCTTCCTTCCCCTACATTTTTAATTCCCTGTCATTTACTTTGTCCCTTTTTCTCTAAATGACCAAAACCCCCAACAACCCCCCTTCAGCCCTGACTAATACTTTTATTAACCCACACTCCTAATTTCCACACTCCAAAATTTTTGCATAATATTCAACCAACATTGCCTTAGACAGGAATTCCATGCCTCCAAAACCCCCTCCTCATGCAGATTAGAACCCAAACTTAACCCCATTAAGAGTTTGGTACTACTATACTTTCTACATTCCCTCTTTGCCTTCAAGATAACGTTTTTTTGTCTCCACATATACCTACAACACACCCACTTCGCCTTTTTTTTTTTTTTCCATCATCAATTCTAATGATTAACTCTCATAATTCATAAATTCCATCGCTGACACTCAATTCCCAAATATCAGAAAACATTCACTTCTTCCGTACTCCTCCTCCCCAAACTAATATCCAATTTTTCTTCATCTAAATCATTTGATACCCCTCATCACCTTACTCTTTTCTATCTTCACTTTCAACTTTCTTGTCTACCTTTACACACACTCCCAAACTGATCCATTAACCTTTTGCAATTTTTCTTTAGAAGCTCCCATTAAGCACTATCTCAGCAAAAAGTAACTGTCAATTTCCCATTTTGTATTTTGATTCCCCATTATTTTAATCCTCACCCCTCTCCTGAACACCCTACATTTAGTACTTTTACAACCCCATCTAAAATATATAAACAACCATGGTGACAATTCACAATCCCTGTTAAGACCTCATCTTTTACTGGGCAGTAAGTCTCCCTCCTTCTACACGACCCTAACCTGAGCCTCACATCCTCATAAATAACTCTTACACCGTACACTTTTCCTGTATACTCCAGTAAACTTTATTCCTCTATAATTTTATCAATCTCACTTTTGCCCCCCTCCCCCTTTATATAAAGGGACTATAACACTCTCTCCTGCTGCCCAATCCCTAGTAACCTCCCCTTTTTTCCTACATTTATTAAACAAAATACTCAACCACTCCAACACAATATCACCCCTCCCTGCTTTTAACATTTCTGTCATGATCCCGGTCAGTTCCAGCTGCTTTACCCCTTTCATTCTACGTAATGCCCATCACCTATACCCACACTCACATCCTGCTCTTCTTCAATCATACAAGATGGTAATACCTACCTGACAGTGCATGAAATTACCTACCGCCCCCTTTCTTCATCAACATTTAAAAGTTCCTCAAATATTCTGCCTCTACCCAATATCTTCACTCCCATCTACTACCCCCAACTCTGTTTTAACTGATATACCATTCGTTCCCTAGGCTTTCTAACTTGTTAACTTGCTCCAAAATTTTTTCTTTATTATTCATAAAATTTCTTGACATGCCTCTCCCCACGCTATCATCTGCTCTCCTTTTGCACTCTCTCACCACTCTCTTCACTTTCTTTTACTCTCCATATAATCTTACTCTTAGATAACACTTTTGCTTTGTAAAGAACCTCTCATAAGCTACCTTTTTCCCTCGTTCATCACACTAGCCGGGTCACCATATGGAGAAGACCCGGGCCGGAAGTACCGGCAAACCTCTAATGAATGAATGAATGCCCCTTTTTACTTCATCATTCCAACCCAATTACTCCTCTTTCCTCCTGCACCCAACCCCCTATAACCACAAATTTCGCCCCACATTCTAATACTGCATTTTTAAACTATTCCAACCCTCTTCAACCCCTTACTACTCATACTTGCACCAGCCCCCTTTCTGCCAATATTGCTAAATCTCACCCGAACTTCCCCTCCCTAGTTTATACACTTTCACCTCCCTCTTACTTAATGTTGTCATTTCCTCTTGTCCCATCTACCTCTTACTCTAACTGTAGCTACAGCTAAATAATGATCCGATATATCAGTTGCCCCTATAAACATGTACATCCTGAAGCCTACCCATCAACCTTTTATCCACCTATACATAATCTAAAAAAATACTTTCATTTCGTGCTATTCATACCTTTTATATTTTATCCCTTTTTTCATAAAATATGTATTACTTATTACCAAACCTCTTTTACACATAGCTCAATTAAAAGGGTCTCCATTTTCATTTACCACTGGCACCCCAAATTTACCACTACTTCCTCCACAACATTTTTTACCCACTTCAGCATTGAAATCCCCAACCACAAGTACTCTCACACCCCGGTTCAAAACTCCCCACACTTCACTCAACATTTCCAAATCTCTCTCTCTCCTCTACACTTTTTTCTTGTCCAGGTGCATATACGATTACTATAACCCACCCTTTTTTACATCCAACCTTCATCTTACTCCACATAATCCTTGAATTTAAAACATTATAGTCCCTCTTTTCCTGCCATAGCTTATCCTTCAACATTATTGCTACTCCTTCTTTTGCTCTAACCTATTGGGAAAACCCCCGACCTAATCCCATTTATTCCTCTCCACTGAAACTCTCGCACCCCTTCAGCTTTGGGTTTTACTTAAAGCCAGAACACCCAGCTTTTTTTTTAAATAACACCACAATCACTCTTTTTACCCCACACAACACTCGCACATTCAGACACCCCTTTTTGGGACAATTTTCTTCTTCTTTTATAATTTTACAGGGAAGGGGTTACCACCCCATTGTTCCGGGCATTTTATTTGGGGGGGGGGGGGGGATTTTTTACAACACGATGGTTACGAGGAAAGATTCTTATTCCATTTCCCCCTTGGATTAAAAGGAAAAGTAATAGGAAAAGAACTTTTAAAGATAAAATCAAAAAAAATCATATGAGGTGTAAAAATAACGGGTACATGTATGTGTGTGTACATAGCAAGTAGCAAGATTACCTGTTTTCTTGCATATTTGTGAGACAGACAAAAGACACCACCCTGTACATTGCAGATCACTTTTTGCACAGAACTGCAATGCCTAATGTGTAGGAAGTTTTGCAAAAAGGTCGGAACCAAAAAACAGTCATTGTGGTAGTCACAAGCCCCCGGATGCAAACCCCAGCAATTCCAGGAACAGGTTAAAAAATTGCCACTGTCTGGAAAATTTTCCCAGCTCCTACCCAACATCTTGCCCCGGGGGATTTCAATTTAAAGGCCAAAATGGAGGAATTAGAAAAATATTTGTTGCGTAATAACCCAGGGGCAGCTTGATGAAAATCACACTCACACAGCTTTTAAATCTTGCACAAAAATTTTAAAACCAGCAAAAATAGACCCTATAGATGGGAAACACTAGCCCTCATTTCACTAACAATGTGATCTGATAAGAAAGTCACCAAAAAAACCCCAATTTATCTGATAAACATATTGGGTTCAGAATGTTGCGTGGACCCCCAGACCGACATAAGAGAAGTCACGGGGAGCATTCACCAAATTCAATTTCATTAACAAAAACATAAAGTGGGCCCAAGAAACCCAAAGCCCAAACCGTTTAAAAGGGGGGAAGATATAAAAGAAAAAACCAGCCCCCAACTTATCCCTAGAACAGTTAAACCCGGGTGGCACCGATGTTGCCAAGGTAATTCCCCTAAGAAAAAAAGGGGGAGTGAGTAAAAAAGAAAGAGACGGCGCTCCCTTTACAGGCGACAGAAAGAATAACAGAGCGGGTAAAAGAGGTCAATTATTGAAATGCGAGGGAGACACTGGTCGGAAATAGCAAGCATCGAACTTAAGCTAAAAAAAAACCTTTTGGAGTAGGAATCGCGGGAAGAACTAAAAACCATAAATGAAAACGAAAGAACCCAAAATATTTCTTTCCTATGCCAAAACAAAATCGGAACAAAGTCCAGATTGGGCCCCCACTTAAACAAGATGGGGCCACACAGATAAGCAAGGAATGAGGAGCTACCAATCCCAATTGACTCAGTTTTTAGCAAACCGCAACCAGATGAGGTCGAAGATCAAAAAGTTTTTTTTTGAGAAGGCCACAAAATTTTTATTAACCCCAAAACCTATCTGATGTTTCCCATGCCAAATGACTTGAAAGGCGTAATGACTGCCCCATTGCCCTCCCCCGGGCCAGATCATGGAAATCTGTGTTCTCAAGAAAATGCAAGAAGCCCTTTTCACGGGCCCTTTTCCCCTCCTATGGAGAGGGAGATGGAGACGGGGGTCGTCCCCCTTCTAAAAACAACAGACAAGCCCACTCCACAAAGGGGGGAGTAAAAACAACAGCAAAAGAACACAGACCCAAAAGCACTAACATCCCATTATCATAAAAATCTTTGAAAGGTCCTAAGAAGCAAGATCACCACCCCTCTAGAAACCCATCGTTACACAACCAAGGGCAACATGGGTTTAGAACAGGTTTCCTCCTGTCGCTCAACTATTGGGTCCACGACAAGGTCCCAAAGCACTAGAAGACAAAAAAAAAATGCAGATATAAAATATACAGACTTTGCAAAAACCTTGCAAGTGTGACCATGGCGAATAGGGGGACAAAAAACGTGCTAAAGGGAAAAACAGGAAAAAAACGGTCGATGGATCTATAAATTTTCCCCACTAACAGAACCGAAAAGTAGTGTCAACAGAGTAAAATCCCAGGCATCGGGGGAAAAAACTTGTTTTACAAGGCCAGTACTCGCTCCATCTTTTCCTCTCCTCATTTCCGACATAGAAAAAGGGTCAGCCCCCGCACCTGTCTTCCCTTTTCAGATGACACCCCGAATCTGCATGACGTGTCTTCCTTGCAGACACTGCAAAGCTCCCGGCGGACATCAACCAAATCTTTCAGTGGCTGCAGAAAAAAATTTGAAGTTTAAAGATGAGAAATTTCAATTATCAGATATGGTAAACATGGGAAATTAAATCTTTATCGAGCACAAAAAAAATTCTGGCCACAAAATAGAGCGAAACCCCAACGTCAAAGACTGGGGGGTTCTGTCGGAGGGGTTCACCTTCAAGGACCTAACATTGTACAAAACTCGCTGAAAATACAGGATGGGTAAGAGAACCCTTTAAAAATAGGGAGGCCAACCCATGAGCACCTTAAGGTCACTTGTTCATTAGGCGGAAATTGCTGCACACTAACAGCCCCTTTAAAGGATGTAAATTCCCGACCTAAAAAATGTTAAGAGAACTTTCCGGCGCGCTTTAACGGAGATAAAACCCTCAATTATGGGAGGCTTGGGTTTCCCAAAACCTGTATTCCCTGGAACGCAGGGGGAGAGATACATGATTTAAAACCCCTGGAAAATCCTAGAGGGCTGTCCGAACTTCACACGAAAATCACTCACTACAAAGAAAAAGACTTGGAGACGATGCACCATCCCCCAATGAAAAGCAGGGGTGTCACTAGCACGTTAAAAGACCCTACAAAAAGTGTCAGGGGCCCCAGACTGTTCAATGCTCCCCGCCACATAAGGGGGATTACCAACGACCCCCCGGCAGTCTTCAAGCTGGCACTGGGGCAAGCACCTAAAGTCAGTTCCTACAGCCGGGGTGTGGCTCGTATGTTGGTTTGCGTGCAGCCCGCAGCAACACCTGGTTGTCAGGGTCGATCCACCAGGGGGCCTGGGCACAGACCGGCCGCAGGGGCGTTGACCCCCAAAATCTCTCAGGGGAAAACTCCAGGAATTTTTTATATTAATTATATATTATATATATAATAATATATACAGTGGACCCCCCGGGTTAAAAGATTTTAATCCGTGCAAGAGGGTAATTTTTATGCGAAAAATGTTATGCGAATGAATTTTTTCCCTAAGTAAGGAAAAAAATAAACCCCCCCAAAAATATGAAAAAAAATTTTTTTACCCCATGAAATGTTAATTTTA
The DNA here is from genome assembly GCF_026875155.1 of Cherax quadricarinatus. Taxonomy (NCBI): domain Eukaryota; kingdom Metazoa; phylum Arthropoda; class Malacostraca; order Decapoda; family Parastacidae; genus Cherax; species Cherax quadricarinatus. The sequence goes on from NC_069492.1 coordinate 24,028,493, forward strand.
AAACACACAAACTGAAAAAAAGGGTGCACAAAAATTAAATGAACTTACTTTTTTTGAAAATCTGGGGATGATTTATGGGTGGGAGGAGGGGGGACATTATCTTCTTACTGTTTAGAAGGGGAATCCCTTCCATTAGGACTTGAGGTAGCAAGTCCTTTTCGGGGTTACTTCCCTTCTTCTTTTAATGCCACTAGGACCAGCTTGAGAGTCACTGGACCTCTGTCGCACAACAAATCTGTCCATAGAGCTCTGTACCTCCCGTTCCTTTACGATTTGTCTAAAATGGGCCACAACATTGTCGTTAGGTAAGACACATATGCAACAGTTAGACAACTTTATTCCG
>NC_069492.1:24033835-24052608 GCF_026875155.1 Cherax quadricarinatus
TGCGTTTAAATGAATCGCTAGTCAGATTTATCGTTAATCGATGCAATCGCTAGTTGAGGGTCCACTATATATATATATAGTGGACCCTGAGTTTCGTGATTAATCCGTTCCAGAGAGCCCGCCGAAGGTCAAAATTCACGAAATTCGAAACCCTTTTTCCCATGAGAAATAATGGAAATAAAATTAATCTGATCCAGACACCCAAAAATATTAAAATAATATATTTTTTTCAAATTAAATAAAGATTTACATAATGAAAACAATCAGAAATCAAGTACATGCATTTAAAATAAATAATAATAACACTACACTTACCTTTACTGAAGACTTCTGGGTGGATGGAAGATGGGAGGAGGTGATGGGAGGAAGGTGTACTCTACTGTTTGGAAGGAGAATCTCCTTTCATTAGGACTTTAGGTAGTAAGTCCTTATCTGGGGTTACTTCCCTTCTTCTTTTAATGCCAATGGGAACAACTTGAGAGTCACTGGACCCCTGGCGCACAAAATATCTATCCAGAGAGGTCTTTTTCTGGCGTTTCTTTAAGATTTCCCTGAAGCGGGACACAACACTGTCATTGTACATGTTGCAGATACGGCTTGTTTCAGCTTGGTCAGGGTGATACTTTTCAACAAAACTTTGCAACTCATTCCACATTCCACACATGTCCTTAATCACTGAAGAAGGCACCTCATCCACTCCCTCTTCCTCCTACTCTGAAGCAAGTTCCTCGGTTGTGGTCTGATGCTGTTCCAGCTGAAGCTCTTGCAGTTCGTCAGTCGTTAGCTCTTCCCTGTGGTCCTCCACCAACTCTTCCACATCCCCGTCACTCACTTTATTTACCAAAGGGCTTGCACTAGCTTTCCTTGGGTCCATGATGACTTATTTAGCAGTTGCAAGCACAAAAAACAATGGATTATTATGAAATGTATTGTATGAACCCGCGGGGTGATGGTCACGTGTTGGTAAACAATGGCACACTGAGCGTGAATGGCATGGGAGACTGGCTTTGTGTGCGCGGTGACGGGCGGACGGGTACAAGATAGTCGCCAAAACACGAGTTTTTTCATGAAACTCGAGGCCAAATTTTTCCAAAAAAAACTCGCCGAAGGTCGAATTTCGCGAAAGTCGAGGCTGCCGAAACTTGGGGGTCCACTGTATATAATATATATATATATATATATATATATATATATATATATATATATATATAATATATATATATATATATATATATATATATATATATATACATAAACACTGATCTCTGGCTGAAGGAGACTCGAACCTACGAACCTTAGGACAAGGTACGCAGTGCTTTACCAATCTACCCACACTGGACCAATACCTTGGCGTGTAGCATGAGCTACACGTTTGATCCAAGGCAGCCAGCTTTCAGGGAGAAGGCTTACAGCTTTTCATCTCATCCCCTGCATGCATCAGCCTTACTAGAGATTTGAACAATGCAAGGAATTCGCGAGAGCATGCGAAATATACACAAACACTGATCTCTGGCTGAAGGAGACTCGAACCTACGAACCTTAGGACAAGGTACACAGTGCTTTGCCAATCTACCCACACTGGACCAATACCTTGGCGTGTAGCATGAGCTACACGTTTAATCCAAGGCAGCCAGCTTTCAGGGAGAAGGGTAGAGAAGGGTAGATTGGTAAAGAACTGCGTACCTTTTCCTAAGGTTTGTAGGTTCGAGTCTCCTTCAGCCAGAGATCAGTGTTTGTGTATATTTCGCATGCTCTCGCGAATTCCTTACATTGTTCAAATCTCTAGTAAGGCTGATGCATGCAGGGGATGAGATGAAAAGCTGTAAGCCTTCTCCCTGAAAGCTGGCTGCCTTGGATCAAACGTGTAGCTCATGCTACACGCCAAGGTATTGGTCCAGTGTGGGTAGATTGGTAAAGCACTGCGTACCTTGTCCTAAGGTTCATGGGTTTTCGAGTCTCCTTCAGCCAGAGATCAGTGTTTATGTATATATATATATTTTATATATATATATATATAATATATATATATATATATATATATAAGATTATATATATATAAAATATACAGTGGACCCCCAATTTTTCGGCAGCCTCGACTTTCGCGAAATTCGACCTTGGGCGAGTTTTTTTTTGGAAAAATTTTGGCTCTCGTGAATTCCTTGCATATATATATATATATATATATATCAAAACAACCACTCTGAAAGAATAGAGAAATTCCAAGCGCTTTCGGACTACTCACATATCAAGGAACTATGAAAGTAAAGCATCCAAGGAAGCTATATAAGGGGTCTGGTCGGCCCCTCACTACAATCCCACAAGGGTTTAAACACGTGAACGCGCGGCGAGCCAACTTGGAAAGGTCCTTGGCACAACTCACCCCACAAACATTCAAACCCAAGAAATAAGAAATTTAAAGATTATTAATAATTTTATATATAAATATAATATTTTATATATATATATATATATATAAATTTTAAAATATATATAATATATATATATATATTTTACAGTATATATATACAGTATTTGACAATACTTGGGGCGGCAATGTGTCATGCAGGCAGCATCAATTTGAGTAACCCTGCCCTATCACAGCATCAAAACTGTACTAACTGGACATAAATTTCACCATGGCCCCTAAATGAAGTCTAAAATCTTGCACGGGAGATGGGCAAGAAAGGCTCTTACTCTCGAAGTCTCTATTTTTTCATTTGTTGCACATAAACCTGGTCTGTATCTGTCTGCCTGTATATCTGTGCTGTCTGTATCTCTGTGGTCTGTTTATCTGTCTTTTCCTACCAGTGTGTGTCTGTCTACCTGTGTGCCCTGCTTATGTCTCCCTTTGTGTCTGTCTTTCTGTCTACCTGTCTTTATGTCTACCTGTGTGTCTGTCTTTCTGTCTCACAGCCACTCATTAAGAGTGTACTTGGTCTTGAAGATCCCATATTAATAATGATAAAACAATAATAATCACTGAGGCGCAAAAATATTATTTTTTTTATTATCACACTGGCCGATTCCCACCAAGGCAGGGTGGCCCGAAAAAGAAAAACTTTCACCATCATTCACTCCATCACTGTCTTGCCAGAAGGAGTGAATGATGGTGAAAGTTTTTCTTTTTCGGGCCACCCTGCCTTGGTGGGAATCGGCCAGTGTGATAATAAAAAAAAATAATATTAATGCGCCTCAGTGATTATTATTGTTATTATCATTATTAATATGGCATCTTCAAGACCAAGTACACTCTTAATGAGTGGCTGTGAGACAGAAAGACAGACACACAGGTAGACATAAAGACAGGTAGACAGAAAGACAGACACACAGGTAGACATAAAGCAGACACACAGGTAGACAGAAAGACACACACTGGTAGACAGACAGATAAACAGACACACAGAGATACAGACAGACCAGATAACGGGCAGACAGATACAGACGGGTTTATGTGCAACAGTGAAAACAAATAGAGACTTTGAGAGTAAGAGCCTTTCTTGCCACAATCTCCAGTGCATTAAATGTGTATAAAACGTTAATATAGACATTTTGCTTAATCTATGATTATTTTTTTTCAAAATTATATAATAAACATGCTACATAACATATAAACATATAAATTAACAAATATGAGATGTTTTTCTGGTTGGCTTGACAGAGTGAACAAAAACCATTCGTGTCTGGACTGGTAACAACAACAACAACAATGTTTGTTTACATAACTCTGGAACATTCTACATTCTCATTCTCTCTCTCATTTATTCATTTAATCTTGTTTACTCACCTCTCACTCTAAATTAAGACTACAGACATTTTAAGGTAAGTAATGAGTGGACACGATTATTATATTATAGCTTAATAATAATATTATTAGTAGTAGTACATATGTATTGTAATAATAATAATAATGATTATTAATATTATTACTAATTTAGGGCACTGGAGCACAGATCCACTGTATAGCACTTTGTCTGGTTTTTTTGGGGTTTATCCTAGGTAATTTATAATATGTCTAAATAACTTTACTTACATGTACCTGTGAGAGAGAGAGAGAGAGAGAGAGAGAGAGAGAGAGAGAGAGAGAAAGAGAGAGAGAGAGAAAGAGAGAGAGAAGAAAGAGAGAGAGAGAGAAAGAGAGAGAGAGAGAAAGGAGAGAGAGAGAAAAGAGAGAAAAAGAGAAGAGAAAAAAAGAGAGAGAGAAGAGATACTGAGAAGAGACACAGCCACTTTCCCGGCCCAGCAGTCAGAGCCAACCACCCACCCACCCGCCACCACCCGCCCACCAGGCCAACCACAGACCCAGCCACCCAGCCAGCCAGCCGGATACGTATTACACGTTCCAAAGTTGTTTCTCTTTACTTAGGGTATAGGTTATACTACATTCTGGCAGGATGACACTACCAGTGGTATTCCCCATTCCACTGTGTCGACAATACATAAAGATAATAGTAACATATGATACTGTATGCAATGTAAAATTTACAATACAGATCACTACCATGTATACATTATATACAGTACATAAATAATTAAAATATAACAATAGAAGTAAATTGTGGTAAAAAGAATGAAATAATGATTGTACATTACATTACAGTATTATGTAGGTAGTTTACATAGGAAAGGTTTGACATTATGCCCTACCCAATATGTTGGCAATTTTCAAAGGTTCGACTTACGTCCATTTTGACTTACGACTGGTTGGTCGGAACCAAGCTTGGTTGTAAGTCGGATGGTAGGTGTGTGTGTGTGTGTATATATATATATATATATAAAATATAAAATATAAAATATAAATATAAATATATAAAAGTGGGACCCTCGAATTATGGCAGCCTCGACTTTCATGAAATTCGACCTTCGGCAAGTTTTTTTGGCAAAATTTGGCCTCGAGTTTCGTGATTAGACTCGTGTCTCGGTGACCGTCCGGTACCCATCCGCCCGTCACCGTGCACACCAAGCCAGTCTCCCATGCCATTCACGCTCAGTGTGCCATTGTTTACCAACACATGACCATCACCCAGCGGGTTCATACAATACATTTCATAATACTCCATTGGTTTTTGTGCCTGCAACTGCTAAATAAGTTATCATGGACCCAAGGAAAGCTAGTACAAGCCCTTTGGTAAATAAAGTGAGGAACACGATCCAGAGGGATTTTGAAGGGTTTGAGGCAGACCCTGTCCCTGCCGACCCTCTACCTGATGTGGAAGGTGTTGTGGCATTGGGCAAGTCCATGGGGTTGGAGGTGAGTGACGGGGATGTGGAAGAGTTGGTGGAGGACCACAGCGAAGAGCTAACCACTGACGAACTGCAAGAGCTTCAACTGGAACAGCATCAGACCACACCGAGGAACTTGCTTCAGAGGAGGAGGAAGAGGGAGTGGATGAGGTGCTTTCTACAAAGATTAAGGAGATCTGTGCCAAGTGGAATGAGTTGCAAAGTTTTTGTTGAAAAGTATCACCATGACCAAACTGAAACAACCCATATCTGCAACATGTACAATGACAGTGTTGTTCCCACTTCAGGAAATCTTAAAGAAACGCCAGAAAAAGACCTCTCGGGACAGATATTTTGTGCGCCAGGGGTCCAGTGACTCTCAAGTTGTTCCTAGTGGCATTAAAAGAAAAAGGGAAGTAACGCCAGATAAGGGTTTTGCTACCTAAAGTCCTAAGGGAAGGGAGATTCTTTTTCCCCAAAAAATAGTGTACACCCCCTCCTATCCCCTCCTCCCGTCTTCCATCCACCCAGAAGTCTTCAGTAAAGTTAAGTGTAAGTTATTATTATTTTTTTATATGCATGTACTTGATTTCTCATTGATTTCAGTATATAAATCTTTATTTAATTTAAAAAAAATATTTTTTTTAATATTTTTGGGTGCGGGGACCCTCGAATTTAGTCCTGCCTTTTCTGTATGCAAAACTATTTTAATTTTTTAAAAAAATGTATTTTTGGGTTCTGGAATGGTTTAATTGGATTTACTTTAAATTTCCTAGGGAAATATTAACAAAAAATACATCTTAAGATAATAAAAATAGTTTTGCATACAGAACAGTATTATATATATATATATATATTATATATATATATATAATATATAAAATATATATATATATAATACTGAAATATATATATATATTTATATATATAATATAATATGAAATATATATATAAAATATATATATATATATATATATTTTAAAATATAAATATATATATATATATAAATATATATAATTTTATACTTTTATATATAATATATATAAATATATATATATATATATATATATATATAAAAATATAAATATATATATTATACTGTATATAAAAATATATAAAATATATAATATATATATATATATATATAAAAATATATATATATATATATAAATATATATATATATATATATATATATACAGGAGGGCCCCGCTTTAACGGCGTTCCGCTTTAGGGCGTTCCGCTAATACGACATTTCAAATTATACCAAAACTCACTAAACGGCTCCCCCCACCTGACTTTCTAATACGGTCACCGTGCCCCACCCTGTTTGTTTACATTCTCCATGAGCTCAGTAAGCACTAAGTCTCTCCATTTGTCTGGAAACTCCAAAATTTCAAATGTTTTTTAAAAATTATTTTCATATTTTATATATACTCTGATAATTATACTTATGTATACCTGTACCAAATAAACTTACATACATCGAGTCATTTAAAAAGTCGTTTTTATTACGTTAATATACACATTTTTTATTAATCCATCCATGATATTTTTTTCAAAATTATATAATAAACACGATGCATAACAAATAAAAAAAGATAAATAACACCCCACAGTAAATAAATAAACAAATGTGAGATGTGAGCAGACGACTTGCACAAAGTGGTGATAATAACAATACTGAGTCTCATTAAATGTCGTATAATTACGGTAATATACACATTTTCATTAATCCATCCATGATATTTTTTTCAAATTATATAATAAACACTAACATAACATATAAATAAGATAAATACACCCCACATAGAATAAATAAACATTAAATTGATCTCTGGTAGCAGAACGACTTCCACAAGTGACGCCCTAATAATAATATCACGGAGTCTCATTAAATGTCGTATATTACGTAATATACACATTTTCATTAATCCATCCATGATATTTTTTTCAAAATTATATAATAAACACGATACATAACATAAAAAAAATGATAAATACAACCCCACAATAGAATAAATAAAAATAAATAAGATGGAGCCACATAACTTGTACAAGTGACGCCAAGAATAACATTTTCTCTAATCTAACATAAGAGTAAATGTGTTTACTGGGGTAACTGTAGAAAATTATTCCTTTCGTAGTATGTAAGTAAATTTATTAGGTATAAAACAAATACAGTTACATAGATTATCATACATAACAACATACGTTTTAGAGAACCTAGGATAACCCAAAAAGTCAGTGTGACTTATTTTCCCTTGCCTTCACTCAGAGCTTCAATTTCTTCTCAAAATGATGTTACATGAGAATGGGATGTTCTTCTTTATTTAAATTCTACCGTATCAATGTAGAGACAACCTGTACACAATGTAACTTGTACACAAACCAACGTGTACACTTCGTTGTTTACAAAACTTACCCTTTCCCCTGGTTTGTTTACATAACTGGCGCCTGCCCCCTCTCTGTATTCATTCTTTCTCTCTCTCATTTATTCGTTTTAATCTCATTTACTTACTCCTGACCCTACATTTAAGACTACAAATATTTTAAGGTAAGTAATGAGTGAACTGTATATACATTTATCGCTCTGGATGCTTAAAATCATAGAATAGTATGTGTGGGTGGGGTGGCCCCGGTGAGGCTATTACAATACATACCACACTTGATTTCTTTTCAATAAAATACTACTTGTCTCACCCTAGATTAAGACTATAAATATTTTAAGGTAAGTAATGAGTGCACTATGTGTGTATTGTACCTTTTTATTGTTTTTTGATGCCTGGGTTTTATTGCTAACTTAATATAAAGTTAGTGTAAACTTGTTTATCTAGTGTTTTGTATGCATTTATAAGTGGAAAAAAAGGTGTTTCCACTTTACGGCGATTTCCGCTTTACGGCGGTAGCCCCGGAACCTAACCCGCCGTATAAGTGGGGCCCTACGTATAAATATATATATATATATATATATATAAAAATATATATAAAATATATATATATATATTATACTGTATATATATATATATATAAATATATATATATATATATATATATATATATAAAAATAATAATTATACTGTATATATATAATATATATAAATATATATATAAATATTAATACTGTAAATAAATATATATATATAAATATATATATATATAAAAATATAATAATATAAATATATATATAAAATATAATATATAATATATATACTATATAATATATAATATAAAATATATCTATATAAAAAATATAATAATATAAAATATATATATAAATATATATATATAATACTGTATATATATATAATATAATTAATATATTATATAAATATATATATATAATATATAAAATATATAAAATATAATATATATATAAATAATATAATAAATATATATATATTATATTTTTTATTAACACACCGGGCCATTCCCACCAAGGCAGGGTGGCCCGAAAAAGAAAAACTTCACCATCATTCACTCCATCACTGTCTTGCCAGAAGGGTGCTTTAACACTACAGTTTTTAAAAATGCAACATTAACACCCCTCCTTCAGAGTGCAGGCACTGTACTTCCCCTCTCCAGGACTCAAGTCCGGCCTGCCGGTTTCCCCGAACCCTTCATAAATGTTACTTTTCTCACACTCCAACAGCACGTCAAGTATTAAAAACCATTTGTCTCCATTCACTCCTAATCAAACACGCTCACGCATGCCTGCTGGAAGTCCAAGCCCCTCGCACACAAAACCTCCTTTACCCCCTCCCTCCAACCCTTCCTAGGCCGACCCCTACCCCGCCTTCCTTCCACTACAGACTGATAAAACTCTTGAAGTCATTCTGTTTCGCTTCCATTCTCTCTACATGTCCGAACCACCTCAACAACCCTTCCTCAGCCCTCCCGGACAACAGTTTTTGGTAATCCCGCACCTCCTCCTAACTCCAAACTACGAATATATATATATAAAATATATATATAATATATATATATAAATATATAATATATATATATATATATATAATATATATATAAAAGTATATAATATATATATAATTATATATATATATATATATATATATATAAAATATATATATATATACAGTAAATATATATATATATATATTATATATATATATATAATATATATATATATATATATATATATATATATATACAGTAATATATATATATATAATATAAAATATATATATATAAAATATATATATATATATATAAAATATATATAATGTAACAGTATATATAATATATATATATATATATATATATATATATATATAATATATATATATAATATTTTTATATATATATATATATATGACAAGAAACAGATGAGTGCTGATGTTATGAATGAAAAGAAGTTGGGTGTCCCCGGGCCCCAAGCGAAACAAAGCTGAAGGGGAGGAGAGTTTCAGTGGGGGGAAAAAATGGGATTAAATCTGGGGTATCTGAGAGAGTTAGAGCAAAGGGAAAGGGGGAGCAGTAATGTTTAAAAGATCATTTATGGAAGGAGAAAAGAGAATATGAAAGTGTAAAAATTTAAGAATTATGTGGATTAAAGTAAAGGTTGGATGCGAGAAGTGGGTCATAATAAGCGTGTAAAGCACCTGGAGAAGAGAGAATGCAGAGGAGAGAGAGAGATTTTGGAGATGTTAAGTGAATGTATAGGAGCCTTTGAACCAAGTGAGAGAGTAATTGTGGTAGGGGACTTGAATGCTAAAGTAGGGGAAACTTTTTGAGAGGGTGTGGTAGGTAAGTTTGGGGTGCCAGGTGTAAATGATAATGGGGAGCCCTTTGATTGAACTTTGTATAGAAAGGGGTTTAGTTATAGGTAATACATATTTTTAAGAAAAAGAGGATAAATAAGTATAAACGATATGATGTAGGGGGGAAATGACATGTTTGTTTGTTGGATTATGTATTGGTAGATAAAAGACTGTTGAGTAGACTTCAGGATGTACATGTTTATAGAGGGGCCACAGATATATCAGATCACTTTCTAGTTGTAAGCTTAAAAACTGAGAGTAAAAGGTAGATGGGATCAAGGAGAAAAAGAAGCATCAGGGAAGAGAGAGGTGAAGGTTTATAAACTAAAAGAGGAGGCAGTTAGGGTAAGATATAAACACTATTGGGGGATAGATGGGCTAATGAGAGCATAGGCAATGGGGTCGAAGAGGTAAAGGGGTAGGTTTAAAATGTAGTGTTAGAGTGTTCAGCAGAAGTTTTGTGGTTACAGGAAAGTGGGTGCAGGGGGGAAGAGGAGCGATTGGTGGAATGAGATGTAAAGAGAGTAGTAAGGGAGAAAAAGTTAAACATATGAGAAGTTTTTTACAAAGTAGAAGTGCTGCAAGGAGGGAAGATAAAATGGAGAAAAGAGAGAAGTTAAGAGAGTGGTGAAGCAATGTAAAAAGAGAGCAAATGAGAGAGTGGGTGAGATGTTATCAACAAATTTTGTTGAAAATAAGAAAAAGTTTTGGATGAGATTAACAAGTTAAGAAAGCCTAGAGAACAAATGATTTGTCAGTTTAAAATAGGGGAGGAGAGTTTTTAAATGGAGAGTTAGAGGTATTGGGAAGATGGAAGGAATATTTTGAGGAATTGTTAAATGTTGATGAAGATAGGGAAGCTGTGATTTCGTGTATAGGGCAAGGAGGAATAAATCTTGTAGGAGTGAGGAAGAGCCAGTTGTGAGTGTGGAAGTTCGTAGGCAGTAGGTAAAATGAAAGGGGTAAGGCAGCCGGGATTGATGGGATAAAGATAGAAAAAGTTAAAAGCAGGTGGGGATATATTTTGGAGTGGTTTGGTGCAATTATTTAATAAATGTATGAAGAGGTAAGGTACCTAGGGATTGGCAGAGAGCATGCATAGTTCCTTTGTATAAAGGCAAAGGGGATAAAAAAGAGTGCAAAAATTATAGGGGGGTAAGTCTGTTGAGTGTACCTGGTAAAGTGTTTTGGTAGAGTTATAAAATTTAAAGAATTAAGAGTAAGACGGAAAATAGGATAGCAGATGAACAAGGAGGCTTTTGGAAAGGTTTGGGGGTGTGGACCAGGGGTTTACAGTGAAACATATAAGTGAACAGTATTTAGATAAGGCTAAAGGGTCTTTGTGGCATTTATGGATTTGGAAAAAAGGGGTATGACAGGGTGGATAGGGGGGCAATGTGGGGAGAGTTGCAAGTGTATGGTGTAGGAGGTAGGTTACTGAAAGCAGTTGAAGAGTTTTTAACGAGGATAGTGAGGCTCAAAATTAGAGTATGTAGGAAAGAGGGAAATTTTTTCCCAGTAAAAGTAGGCTTTGACAAGGATGTTGATTCACCGGTTGTTAATATATTTATAGATGGGGTTGTAAGAAAAGTAAATGCGAGGGTCTTGGCAAGAGCTGGAGTTAAAAGATAAAGAATCACACACAAAGTGGGAGTTGTCACAGCTGCCTTTGCTGATGACACTGTGCTCTTGGGGGATTCTGAAGAGAAGTTGCAGAGATTGGGGGATGAATTTGGTAGGTGTGCCAAAAAGAAAAATTAAAGGTGAATACAAAGGAAAGAGTAAGGTTATGAGGATAACAAAAAGATTAGGTGATGAAAGATTGGGAAAATCAGATTGGGGGAGAGAGTATGGAGGGGGTGAACGTATTCAGATATTTGGGAGTGGACGTGTCAGGGGATGGGTCATGAAAGATGAGGTGAATCATAGAATTGATGAGGGAAAAAGAGTGAATGGTGCACTTAGGAGTCTGTGGAGACAAAGAACTTTGTCCTTGGAGGCAAAGAGGGGAATGTATGAGAGTATATTTACCAACGCTTTATAGGGGTGTGAAGCGTGGGTGATAAATGTTGCAGCGGGGAGAAGGCTGGAGGCAGTGGGATTCATTCTGGGGGCAATGTGTGGTGTGAATATAATGCAGAGAATCGTAGTTTGGAAGTTAGGAGGAGTGGGGGATTACCAAAACTGTTGTCCAGAGGGCTGGGGAAAGGGGTTTGTGAGGTGGTTCGGACATGTAGAGAGAATGGAGCGAAACAGAATGATTTCAAGAGTTGTATCAGTCTGTAGTGGAAGGAAGGCGGGTAGGGGTCGGCCTAGGAAGGGTTGGAGGGAGGGGTAAAGGAGGTTTTGTGTGCGAGGGGCTTGGACTTCCAGCAGGCATGCGTGAGCGTGTTTGATGGGAAATGAATGGAGACAAATGGTTTTTATACTTGACGTGCTGTTGGAGTGTGAGCAAAGTAACATTTATGAAGGGATTCAGGGAAACCGGCAGGCCGGACTTGAGTCCTGGAGAGGGGAAGTACAGTGCCTGCACTCTGAAGGGAGGGGTGTTAATGTTGCAGTTTAAAAACTGTAGTGTAAAGCACCCTTCTGGCAAGACAGTGATGAGTGAATGATGTGAAAGTTTTCTTTTTCGGGCCACCCTGCCTGTGGGAATCGGCCGGTGTGATAATAAAAATAAAAAAAATATAAAATTATAATATATATATATATATACCTATACTAATATATATATTAATATATAATATAAATAATATATAAATACTGTATATATATACAGTGGACCCCCGCATAGCGAACTTAATCCGTGCAAGAGGGCTGGTCGTTATGCAAATTTTTCGCTATGCGAATTAATTTTTCCCCATAAGAAATAATGAAATAAAATTAATCCGTGCAAGACACCCAAAAGTATGAAAAAAAAATTTTTTTACCACAAAAAAATGTTAATTTTAGTACACACAAACTGAAAAAGGCATGCACAATTACATGACACTTACTTTTTATTGAAGATCGGTGATGATTGAGGGGATGGGAGGAGGGGAGGAGAGTGTTAGTGTTTAGAAGGGGAACTCCCTTCCATTAACACTTGAGGAGGCAAGTCCTTTTCCCGGGTTACTTCCCTTCTTCTTTTAATGCCACTAGGGCCAGCTTTAGAGTCACTGGACTTCTTTTTGTCCAAGACTCTGTACCTCCCGTTCCTTTACGATTTTTTCTAAAATGGGCCATAACATTGTCATTGAAATAGTCCCCCAGCACCCTTGCAACAGCTGTGTCAGGGTGATTTTCATCCATAAAGGTTTGCAGTTCAACCCACTGTGCACACATTTCCTTAATTTTTGAAGTAGGCACAATGGATTCCACAACTGGCATAAAGGGTTCTCAGGTTAGCCCCAAACCCTTCAAAATCTTCTTAAATTTCCATACTAATTCTCACCCTTTTTACCACAGGGGTTGGCACTAGAAGCTTTCTTGGGGCCCATGGTCCCCTTATTTTCACACAAACAGAACCGAAAAACACTGTAATAATACGAAATATTCCGAGTGTATGCTTGAATGTTACCCCCGGGAAAGGGAGCTGGTAAACAATGGGACAGGCGGCAAAATGTGAGGCTGGGTGAGGCCGCACATTGGACGCTTCCGGGCGAAGTTCGCTGAGCGGGTTTTGTCTACTATGCGGGGGAAAATTTTACGATCAAAAACTTTCGCTATGCGGAATGTTCGCTATGCAAGGCGTTCTCTAAAGCGGGGGTCCACTGTATATATATAAAATATATACTGTAAATATATATATAAATATATATATATAATATATATATAATATAATTATATATATAATATATATTAAAATACAGTGGACCCCCGGTTAACGATTTTAATCCGTGCAAGAGGGCTCATCGTTATGCGAAATAATCGTATGAGAATGAATTTTCCCCATAAGAAATAATGGAAATAAAATTAATCCGTGCAAGACGCCCAAAAGTATGAAAAAAATTTTTTTTACCACATGAAATGTTAATTTTAATACACACAAACTGAAAAAGGCATGCACAATTACATGACACTTACTTTTATTGAAGATCTGGTGATGATTGATGGGATGGGAGGAGGGGAGAGCATTATCTTCTTACTGTTTAGAAGGGAATCCCCTTCCATTAGGACTTGAGGTAGCAAGTCCTTTTTCTGGGGTTACTTCCCTTCTTCTTTTAATGCCACTAGGACCAGCTTGAGAGTCACTGGACCTCTGTCGCACAACAAATCTGTCCATAGAGCTCTGTACCTCCCGTTCCTTCAAGACTTTCCTAAAATGGGCCATAACATTGTCATTGAAATAGTCACAAGCACGGCTTGCAACAGCTGTGTCAGGGTGATTTTCATCTATAAAGGTTTGCAGTTCAACCCACTCTGCACACATTTCCTTAATCTTTGAAGTAGGCACAATGGATTCCACAACTGGCATAGGCTTCTCAGGGTTAGCCCCAAACCCTTCAAAATCTTTCTTAATTTCCATACTAATTCTCACCCTTTTTACCACAGGGTTGGCACTAGAAGCTTTCTTGGGGCCCATGGTCACTTATTTTCCAGAAACAGCACCGAAAATACTGTAATAATTTGAAATATTCCGAGTGTATGCTTGGATGTTACCGCGGAGGCTGGCTGGTAAACAATGGGACGGAGCGGCACATGTGAGGCTGGCTGAGGGCACATTGGACGCGTCTCGGACGAAAATCGGTATGCGGGTTTTTAATCGGTATGCGCGGCAAAAATTTTGCGATAAAAGTAATCGTTATGCGGAAAAATCGCTATGCGATGCCATCGTTATGCGGGGTCCACTGTATATATATATATATATATATATATATATATATATAATATATATATATATATATATTATACATGTATATATATATACAGTAGGGCCCCACTTATATGGGAGGCTAGGTTCCAGGCTACCGCCGTAAAGCAGAAATCGCTGTAAAGTGGAACACCCTTTTTTTCACTTATAAATGCATACAAATACTAGAAAACAAGTTTACACTAACATATATTAAGTTAGCAATACAACTAGGCATCAAAAAACAAGAAAAGTACAATACATACATAGTGCACTCATTACTTACCTTAAAATATTTATAGTCTTAATCTAAGGTGAGACATGTAGTATTTATTGTAAGGAATCAAGTGTGGTATGTATGGTAGTCAGCCAGGCTACCATAGCAGGCCACCCCACCTACATATAATATTCTATTACATTTAAGCATCCCAGAGTGATAAAATGCATATACAGTTTACTCATTACTTACCTTAAAATATTTGTAATCTTAATCTAGGGTGAGACAAGTAGTATTTATTGTAAAAAATCAAGTGTGGTATGTATGGTAGTCAGCCAGGCTACCATACCAGGCCAACCCACCCACACATATATTCTATGATATTTAAGCATCCGAGAGCAATAAAATGTATATACAGTTCACTCATTACTTACCTTAAAATATTTGTAGTCTTAATGTAGGGTCAGGAGTAAGTAAATGAGATAAAACGAATAAATGAGAGAGAGAAAGAATGAGTACATGAGAGAGGACAGGTGCAGAGTTATGTAAACAAACCAGGCGAAGGTAAGTTTTGTAAACAAAGTGTACACGTCTGGTTTGTGTACAAGTTACAATGTGTACAGGTTGTCTCTACATTGATACGGTAGAATAAATAAAGAATAACACTCCCATTCTCATGTAACATCATTTTGAGAAGAAATGATGCTCTGAGTGAAGGCAATGGAAATAAGTCACTCTGTCTGACTTTTTTGGGTTATCCTGGGTTCTCTACACATATGCTGTTATGTATGATAATCTATGTAACTGTATTTGTGTATATCTGAATAAACTTACTTACATACGTACGAAAGGAATAATTTTCTACAGTTATCCCCAGTAACACATTTTCTCTTATGTTAGATTAGAGAAAATTTTATTCTTGGTGTCACTTGCACAAGTTATCTGGCTACCACATCTCATATTTATGTTTATTTATTCTATTGTGGGGTGTATTTATCATCTTCATATGTTATGTATCATGTTTATTATATAATTTTGAAAAAAATATCATGGATGGATTAGTGAAAATGTGTATATTAACGTAATATACAACATTTAATGAGACTTGGTGATTATTATTGCTATTATTATTATTTCTAATATGGCGTCACTTGCGCAAGTCGTTTGCTACCACATCTCATATTTATGTTTATTTATTCTACTGTGGGGTGTACTTATCATATTTATATCAGTCTCGGCTGAGTGGTTGAGGGGACTAGACGTGTGCTGGGGATCTGGACCTACTAATTCGCAGGCCTACCCATTTCTCCCGACTGATAAGTCATCATTAAAACTCCTACTGTTGGAAGACAGCTTCAGTGTTGTGAGAACTCTTATGTGCGAGCTGTGACTAAGGATATACCTAGTGAAACACTGGAAATAGTTTTCCTTTTTGCAAAGGCCCTCACAGGCCTCTGCTTCCCCTCTGCCTTTTCATTTGACCTCAGCCTTTCGCCTCTATCAACATACAGTGTAGAGGCGAATTTTGCTAGTCCACTGCTACTCGTGCCTCTCAAAATGCTCACAACTCATCGCTTTACCAACCTGAGGAATAACGATGAGTGTGCAGTCCTACCTGAGTTGCTAACCCAGGTGTCCACACACTGAAAATTCATCTTTCACTCCAAGACAAGTGTGCTAGAAGTTCTGCAATTTGGAGTGAGTAACTATTTGTACGAGTATTGCAGTGTTTGGTAACTCTTGAGAAGTCTGCCTCAGTCAGTGACCTTGAGCGAGGCACTGCATCACCTGCCTGAGACTTTCATCCATATTGACTATGTGAAGAAAGGCGAATGTGCGTGCTCAGTTACCCCTGCTGTTCTCCTGTATCCCCAACTCTCCGCCTTTAAACTCAGCCGTTCGCCTCCATCAACGTGCAGTGTATTATTATTATAATAAAAAAGAAGCGCTAAGCCACAAGGGCTATACAGCGCTGCAGGGTAGGGAAGGAAGCGAGGATATTGGATGGCAGAAGGGAGGAGGGATGATCAGTAGGTTACAGAAAACAGCGGGGCAGGGGATAGTATGGGGGTAGAGGGTAGCAAGAGATTGAAGTAGAAAGGGCTGAAGGTATCAGAATTTGTGAAGTAAGTCAGTTGTTGTCAAAAAGTCAATGAGAGAGTCTGGATGAAAGGTGGGTCCATCAGCGAGAAGGGAAGGTAAAGAGAGAGCAGCAGAGCGAAGACGACGATGGAGGTAAATTCTGCGTGCTCGTTGATAAAGTGGGCAGTCCAACAGAATGTGGCTGACTGATAATGGAACTTGGCAATTCTCACAGAGAGGAGCAGGGCGCCTCTCCATGAGATATCCATGAGTAAGACGAGTATGGCCAATGCGAAGACGGGAGAGAGTAGTCTCCCAACCTCGACACTGGTGATAAGAAGACGGCCAGTAACGTGCAGTGTAGAGGTGTATTTTGCTGCTCCACTGGTACTCGAATATGTGAGTTCCGCAAGCGCTGCAGATTTGTTGTAACTATTTGCATGAGTGGATTACGCTGACTTATGACATTGTGCTACCATCAGTACCTACGTAGGCTTAAAATGAGTGAGGAATGTCTGGCCTGCTGGGTGACCTTGAAAATGGCACTATAAGACCTGCATGCCACTTACACCCATACTGCGTGTGTCTAGTGAGGTTAATGTCCCTTCCTCGACTTTCCTATTCACCGGTATCCCTTAACTCGTCGCCATTATCTACATATGGGATAAGGGCGAGTTTAGCTGATCCAGGCCAAACAGTGCTCCAAGCCAGCCAGTGAAGGCCAAGTTCTGAATCCCAGAATGCCTTTGTGAACGTTCCACAGTGTTCTTGCCGTACCTGGAGTGAGTTCCAGGGGTCAATGCCCCCGCGGCCCGGTCTGTGACCAGGCCTCCTGGTGGATCAGAGCCTGATCAACCAGGCTGTTACTGCTGGCTGCACGCAAACCAACATACGAGCCACAGCCCGGCTGATCAGGAACTAGCTTTAGGTGCTTGTCCAGTGCCAGCTTGAAGACTGCCAGGGGTCTGTTGGTAATCCCCCTTATGTATGCTGGGATGCAGTTGAACAGTCTCGGGCCCCTGACACTTATTGTATGGTCTCTTAACGTGTTGTGAGACACTTATTGTATGGTCTCTTAACGTGTTGTGAGAACTAGTTCTTAGGTAGTGAAAATTTGTCTGTCATTCCAAGACACGTGTGCTAGATGTGTTAAGTGCTGCGGGTTTGGAGTAATTAACAAGTAGTACAGGGTTGGTAACTCTCGAGACGACTGTGGGCCCAGTGAATGACCTTGAAAATCACACTGCGACCCGCAGGCCACTACACCCATATTGCCTGTGTCTAGCGAGGTGAATATCCCTTCCTTGTCCCTTCTCCTTCCTCGATTTGGAACTCAGCCATTTGCCTCTATTTACTTATGGTCTAGAGGCGGTTTTTGCCAGACCACATAAGTACTTGAGTGCCCGTGTCAGTCCTCTGTGCCGCACTCCACTCATCTTACGAATGTGTCTCCTGTGTGCCTACCTGCCTGCTACAAGCAAATATCCAGGCGGTTGACACGGGCTTAGCAAGCACATTCAAGCAAGCTTGAAAGCAGCACTAAAAGCTAGCCAGAACAAGCTAAGGCAGCCTGCAGTTATAGCTGTCCTAAGGCCAAAATGTTATGTTAATCCCCAGTGCTGCTGGGATACCGTGTTTTTTTCC
>NC_069492.1:24053108-24074034 GCF_026875155.1 Cherax quadricarinatus
CTTATGCTTACTAAACTCTGGAAATGTAAACAAACAGGGTGGGGCCGGTGCCCGTATTAGAAAGTCGGGGTGGGGGGACCCCGTATAGTGATTTTTTGGCATAATTTGAAATGTCCGTATTAGGGGAACGCCGTAAAGCGGAACGCCGTAAAGCGGGGGGCCCTCCTGTATATAATTATATATAATATATATTTATATATATATATATATATTATATATATATATTAATATATATATATATATATATATATATTATAATATATATATATACAGTATAATATATATATATATATATATATATATATTTATATATAAAATATATACAGTTATAATATATATATATATATATATATATATATATATATATATATATATATATATATATATATATATATATATATATATATATATTATATATATATATATATATATATATATATACATATATATATATATTTATATATATATATATATTTATATATATAATATATATATATATATAATATACATGTTCTGTATGCAAAACTATTTTTATTATCTATAAGATGTATTTTTTGTTAATATTTCCCATAGGAAATAATGTAAATCCAATTAAACCATTCCAGACACCCAAAAATACATTTTATAAATAATTAAAATAGTTTTGCATACAGAAAAGGCAGGACTAAATTCGAGGGTCCAGACACCCAAAAATATTAAAATAAAATATTTTTTTTAAATTAAATAAAGATTTATATACTGAAATCAATGAGAAATCAAGTACATGCATATAAAAAAATAATAATAACATTACACTTAACTTTACTGAAGACTTCTGGGTGGATGGAAGACGGGAGGAGGGGATAGGAGGAAGGTGTACACTATTTTTTGGAAAGAGAATCTCCTTCCATTAGGACTTTAGGTAGCAAACCCTTATCTGGCGTTACTTCCCTTTTTCTTTTAATGCCACTAGGAACAACTTGAGAGTCACTGGACCCCTGGCGCACAAAATATCTGTCCAGAGAGGTCTTTTTCTGGCGTTTCTTTAAGATTTCCCTGAAGTGGGACACAACACTGTCATTGTACATGTTGCAGATATGGCTTGTTTCAGTTTGGTCATGGTGATACTTTTCAACAAAACTTTGCAACTCATTCCACTTGGCACAGATCTCCTTAATCTTTGAAGAAAGCACCTCATCCACTCCCTCTTCCTCCTCCTCTGAAGCAAGTTCCTCGGCTGTGGTCTGATGCTGTTCCAGTTGAAGCTCTTGCAGTTCGTCAGTGGTTAGCTCTTCGCTGTGGTCCTCCACCAACTCTTCCACATCCCCGTCACTCACCTCCAACCCCATGGACTTGCCCAATGCCACAACACCTTCCACATCAGGTAGAGGGTCGGCAGGGACAGGGTCTGCCTCAAACCCTTCAAAATCCCTCTGGATCGTGTTCCTCACTTTATTTACCAAAGGCTTGTACTGCTTTCCTTGGGTCCATGATAACTTATTTAGCAGTTGCAGGCACAAAAACCAATGGGTATTATGAAATGTATTGTATGAACCCTGGGTGATGGTATGTGTTGGTAAACAATGGCACACTGAGCGTGAATGGCATGGGAGACTGGCTTGGTGTGCACGGTGACGGGCGGATGGGTACCGGACGGTCACGAGACACGAGTCTAATCACGAAAACTCGGGGCCCAAAATTTTTTGCCAAAAAAACTTGCCGAAGGTCGAATTTCATGAAAGTCGAGGCTGCCATAATTCGAGGGCCCCACTATATATAATTATATATATATATATATATATATATATATATATATATATATAATATACACACACACACCCCACCTACCATCGACTTACAACCAAGTTTGGGTTCCGACCAACCAGTCGTAAGTCAAAATGGACGTAAGTCAAACCTTTGAAAATTGCCAACAATATTGGGTTGGGCATAATGTCAACCTTTTCCTATGTAAACTACCTACATAATACTGTAATGTAATGTACAATCATTATTTCATTCTTTTTACCACAATTTCTTCTATTGTTATATTTTAATTATTTATGTACTGTATATAATGTATACATGGTAGTGATCTGTATTGTAAATTTTACATTGCATACAGTATCATATGTTACTATTATCTTTATGTATTGTCGACACAGTGGAATGGGAGAATACCACTGGTAGTGTCATCCTGCCAGAATGTAGTATAACCTATACCCTAAGTAAGAAAAAACAATTTTGGGAAAACGTGAAATTTACTTTATCCGGCTGGCTGGCTGGGTGGCTGGGTCTGTGGTTGGCCTGGTGGGCGGGTGGCTGGCCGGGTGGGTGGGTGGTTGGCTGACTGACTGACCGAATGTGGCTGTGTCTCTCTCTCAGTATCTCTCTCTCTCTCTCTTTTTTTCTCTCTCTCTTTTTCTCTCTCTTTCTCTCTCTCT
This sequence comes from Cherax quadricarinatus, assembly GCF_026875155.1. Classification (NCBI taxonomy): domain Eukaryota; kingdom Metazoa; phylum Arthropoda; class Malacostraca; order Decapoda; family Parastacidae; genus Cherax; species Cherax quadricarinatus. The sequence goes on from NC_069492.1 coordinate 24,055,529, forward strand.
CTCTTTCTCTCTCTCTTTTCTTTCTCTCTCTCTCTCTTTCTCTCTCTCTCTCTTTCTCTCTCTCCCCTTTTCTCTCTCTCTCTCTCTCTCTCTCTCCTCTCTTCTCTCTCTCTCTCACAGGTACATGTAAGTAAAGTTATCAGACATATTATAAATTACCTAGGATAACCCAAAAAATCCAGACAAAGTGCTATACAGTGGATCTGTGCTCCAGTGCCCTAAATTAGTAAAATATTAATAATCATTATTATTATTATTAAAAAATACATATGTACTACTACTAATAATATTTTTTATTAAGCTATAATATAATAATCGTGTCCACTCATTACTTACCTTAAAAATGTCTGTAGTCTTAATTTAGAGTGAGAGGTGAGTAAAAAAGATTAAATGAATAAATGAGAGAGAGAATGAGAATGTAGAATGTTCCAGAGTTATGTAAACAAACATTGTTGTTGTTGTTGTTACCAGTCCAGACACGAATGGTTTTTGTTCACTCTGTCAAGCCAACCAGAAAAACATCTCATATTTGTTAATTTATATGTTTATATGTTATGTAGCATGTTTATTATATAATTTTGAAAAAAAATAATCATAGATTAAGCAAAATGTCTATATTAACGTTTTATACACATTTAATGCACTGGAGATTGTGGCAAGAAAGGCTCTTACTCTCAAAGTCTCTATTTGTTTTCACTGTTGCACATAAACCTGTCTGTATCTGTCTGCCTGTATATCTGTGTCTGTCTGTATCTCTGTGTGTCTGTTTATCTGTCTGTCTACCAGTGTGTGTCTTTCTGTCTACCTGTGTGTCTGCTTTATGTCTACCTGTGTGTCTGTCTTTCTGTCTACCTGTCTTTATGTCTACCTGTGTGTCTGTCTTTCTGTCTCACAGCCACTCATTAAGAGTGTACTTGGTCTTGAAGATGCCATATTAATAATGATAATAACAATAATAATCACTGAGGCGCATTAATATTATTTTTTTTTATTATCACACTGGCCGATTCCCACCAAGGCAGGGTGGCCCGAAAAAGAAAAACTTTCACCATCATTCACTCCTTCTGGCAAGACAGTGATGGAGTGAATGATGGTGAAAGTTTTTCTTTTTCGGGCCACCCTGCCTTGGTGGGAATCGGCCAGTGTGATAATAAAAAAAATAATATTAATGCGCCTCAGTGATTATTATTGTTATTATCATTATTAATATGGCATCTTCAAGACCAAGTACACTCTTAATGAGTGGCTGTGAGACAGAAAGACAGACACACAGGTAGACATAAAGACAGGTAGACAGAAAGACAGACACACAGGTAGACATAAAGCAGACACACAGGTAGACAGACACACACTGGTAGACAGACAGATAAACAGACACACAGAGATACAGACAGACACAGATATACAGGCAGACAGATACAGACAGGTTTATGTGCAACAGTGAAAACAAATAGAGACTTCGAGAGTAAGAGCCTTTCTTGCCACAATCTCCAGTGCAAGATTCAGACTTCATCTTAGGGGCCATGGTGAAATTTACTGTCCAGTTAGTACAGTATGATGCTGCTGATAGGGCAGGGTTACTCAAATTGATGCTGCCTGCATGACACATTGCCGCCCCAAGTATTGTCAAATACTGTATATATATACATGTATATATAAAATATATATATATTATATATATATATATATATATATATATATAATATATAAAATTATATTTATATTATATATAAATATATATATATAATCTTTAAAAATTTCTTATTTCTTGGGTAGAATAGTTTGTGGGGTGAGTTGGGGCCAGGACCTTTTCCCAAAGGGTTGGCTCGCCGCGCGTCACGTGTTTAAAACCGTTGTGGGATCTGAATAGTGAGGTCCCGCCCAGACCCCTTATATAGCTTCCTTGGATGCTTTACTTTCATATTTTCCTTGATATGTGAGTAGTCACGAAAGCGCTTGGAATTTCTCTATTTTTTTCAGAGTGTTGTTTTGCATATATATATATATATATATATATGCAAGGAATTCACGAGACCCAAAAATTTTTCCCAAAAAAAAAACTCGCCGAAGGTCGAATTTCGCGAAAGTCGAGGCTGCCGAAAATTTGGGGGGTCCACTGTATATAAAAATTATATATATTTTATAATATATATATATATAATAATATATATATAATATATATTATATATATATATATACATAACACTGATCTTTTGGTGAAGGAGACTCGAACCTATGAACCTTAGGACAAGGTACGCAGTGCTTTACCATCTCCCCACACTGGACCAATACCTTGGCGTGTAGCATGAGCTACACGTTTGATCCAAGGCAGCCAGCTTTCAGGGAGAAGGCTTACAGCTTTTCATCTCATCCCTGCATGCATCAGCCTTACTAGAGATTTGAAAAAATGTAAGGAATTCGCGAGAGCATGCGAAATATACACAAACACTGATCTCTGGCTGAAGGAGACTCGAACCTACAACCCTTTGGAAAAGGTACGCAGTTCTTTACCAATCTACCTTCTCTACCCTTCTCCCTGAAAGCTGGCTGCCTTGGGTTAAACGTGTAGCTCATGCTACACGCCAAGGTATTTGGGCCAGTGTGGGTAGATTGGCAAAAACACTGTGTACCTTGTCCTAGGTTGTAGGTTCGGTCTCCTTCAGCCGAGATCAGTGTTTGTGTATATTTCGCATTCTCTCGCGAATTCCTTGCATTGTTCAAATCTCTAGTAAGGCTGATGCATGCAGGGGATGAGATGAAAGCTGTAAGCCTTCTCCTGAAAGCTGGCTGCCTTGGATCAAACGTGTAGCTTTATGCTACACGCCAAGGTATTGGTCCAGTTTTGGGTAGATTGGTAAAGCATGCGTACCTTGTCCTAAGGTTCGTAGGTTCGAGTCTCCTTCAGCCAGAGATCAGTGTTTATGTATATATATATATATATATATAAAATTATATATATATATATTATATATATATATAATAATATATATTTTATATATATATATATATAAAATTATATACAGTGGACCCCAAGTTTCGGCAGCCTCGACTTTCGCGAAATTCGACCTTCGGCGAGTTTTTTTTGGAAAAATTTGGCCTCGAGTTTCATGGAAAAAACCTTGTTTTGGCGACTATCTTGTACCCGTCCGCCCGTCACCGCGCACACAAAGCCAGTCTCCCCCTGCCATTTTCAGCTCAGTGTGCCATTGTTTACCAACACGTGACCATCACCCCGCGGGTTATACAATACATTTCATAATAATCCATTGTTTTTTGTGCTTGCAACTGCTAAATAAGTCATCATGGACCCCAAGGAAAGCTAGTGCAAGCCCTTTGGTAAATAAAAATGAGTGACGGGGATTTTGGAAGAGTTTTGGTGGAGGACCCCAGGGAAGAGCTAACGACTGACGAACTGCAAGAGCTTCAGCTGGAACAGCATCAGACCCACAACCCAGGAACTTGCTTCAGAGTAGGAGGAAGAGGGAGTGGTGAGGTGCTTCTTCAGTGATTAAGGACATGTGTGGAATGTGGAATGAGTTGCAAAGTTTTGTTGAAAGTATCACCCTGACAAGCTGAAACAAGCCGTATCTGCAAAAATGTACAATGACAGTGTTGTGTCCCGCTTCAGGGAAATCTAAAGAAACGCCAGAAAAAAGACCTCTCTGGATAGATATTTTGTGCGCCCGGGGTCCAGGACTCTCAAGTTGTTCCCATTGGCATTTAAAAAAAAAGAAGGGAAAATAACCCCCGATAAGGACTTTTCTACCTAAAGTCCTAATGAAAGGAGATTCTCCTTCCAAACGTAGAGTACACCTTCCTCCCATCACCTCCTCCATCTTCCATCCACCCAGAAGTCTTCAGTAAAGGTAAGTGTAGTGTTATTATTATTTATTTTAAATGCATGTACTTGATTTCTGATTGTTTTCATTATGTAAATCTTTATTTAAATTTGAAAAAAATATATTATTTTAATATTTTTGGGTTTTTCTGGATCAGATTAATTTTATTTCCATTATTTATCATGGGGGAAAAAGGGTTTCGAATTTCGTGAATTTTGACCTTCGGCGGGCTCTCTGGAACGGATTTAATCACGAAACTCAGGGTCCACTATATATAATATAGTGGACCCTCAACTAGCGATTGCATCGATTAACGATAAATCTGACTAGCGATTCATTTAAACGCAAAATTTTGCCTCGACTAGCGCTTAAAAACCGACCAGCGCTTTTCGTTCCGTACCATATGCGTCCCCTTTGGCCTGAGCGCGCCTCACTTGTCCCCTTTTGGGGCCCGTGTTTACAAGCCAGCCAGCCACTTGCGGTCACTTCCAAAATACAACTGGAACATTTCATATTATCACAAACCTTGTAGTGATTGCACCTGCAAAATAAGTCACCATGGGCTCCAAGGGAAAGCTTCTAGTGGGCCAACCCTACAGCAAAAAAAAGGTGAGAATTATATGGAGAGAAGAAAGATCATTGATAAATATGAAAGTGGAGTGCGTATCTCTGAGCTGGGGCGGTTGTATAATAAGCCCCAATCAACCATCGTTACTATTGTGGGCAAGAAAACGGCAATCAAGGAAGCTGTTCTTGCCAAAGGGGCAACTATGTTTTCGAAATGAGATCGCAGGTACTCGAAGATGTTGAGGAGATGTTATTGTTGTGGATAAACGAGAAAACAGATAGCAGGAGACAGCATCTCTCAAGCGATCATATGTGAAAAGGCTAGGAAGTTGCGTGACGATTTAAATTTAAAAAAAAGCCAGCAACTAGTGATATTGAGTGAATTTAAGGCCACCAAAAGTTGGTTTTGAGAGATTTAAGAACCGTTAGTGGCATTCATAGTGTGATAAGGCATGGTGAGGCTGCCAGTTCAGACCACAAAGTGGCTGAAAAATTTTGTGCAGGACTTCAAGGAGTACATAGACAGTGAAAGGGGGTGAAACCTGAACAAGTGTTTAAATGTGACGAAACAGGCTGTTTTTTGGGAAGAAAATGCCAAGAGGACGTACATTACTCAGGAGGAAAAGGCACTCCAGGACATAAAGCCCCATGAAAGACAGGCTTACTTTGTTGTGTGCCAATGCTAGTTGTGATTGCAAAGTGAAGCCTTTATTGGTGTATCACTCTGAAAACCCCCCGAGTGTTCAGGAAAAACAATGGGCCTCAAGGCTAATTTTTTGTGTGCTGTGGAGGGCAAAAAAGTAAGGCATGGGTCACTAGGGGCTTTTTTTATGACTGGTTACACCATGCATTTGCCCTCGATGTGAAAAATTACTAATGAAAAGAAATTAGACCTTAAGCGCCTCCCGGTATTAGACAATGCCCCTGGTCATCCTACAGATGTGGCAGAGTGACTTTGTAGGGACATGAGCTTCATTAAGGTGAAGCTTTTGCCTCCTAATACCACTCCTCTCCCGCAGCCATGGACAGCAGGTTATTTCCCAAATTCAAGAAACTGTACACAAAAGCTATGTTTGAAAGGTGCTTTGTAGTGACCTCAGAAACCCCGACGACTCTAAGAGAGTTTTGGAAAGATCTTTTACCATCCTCAATTGTGTAAACATTATAGGTAAGGCTTGGGGGGGAAGTGACTAAGAGGACATTGAACTCTGCTTGGAAAAAAGTGTGGCCAGAATGTGTAGACAAAAGGGATTTTGAAGGGTTTTGAGGCTAACCCTGAGAATCCTATGCCAGTTGAGGAATCCATTGTGGCATTGGGGAAGTCCTTGGGGCTGGAGGTTAGTGGGGGGGGATGTGGGGAAAAGTTGGTGGTGGAGGACAGTGAAGAACTAACCACTGATGAGCTGCCCAGATCATCTTGAACAGCAAGAGGGCAAACCTGAGGAACTGCTTCGAGGAGGGAGAGAGAAATTGAAGAAGTTGCCTACTGCTAAGATTAAAGGAAATTGTGCAATGTGCTTAAAGTGCAAAGCTTTATGGATGATAACACCCTAACAGCACTGCAAGCCGTTTTGGCAACCTGTACACTGCAATTTGTGAACCATTTTTGGGAAAAGTCATAAAAGGAACGAGAGGTACAGGCCTCTAGGACAGATATTTTGTGCGACAGAAGCCCAGTGATTTTCAAGCTGGCCCTAGTGGCTTAAAAGAAAAAGGGGAAGAAACCCCGGAAAAGACTTGTTGCTAAAGTGCAAAGGGAAGGGGTTCCCTTTAAATAGTAAAAAGATAATGCTTTTCCCCCCTCCCACCCCCATCAATCACCCAGATCTTAAATAAAGGTAAGTTCATGTAACTGTGCAGTAATCTTCATTTTGTGTGTATTAAAAAAAAAATATTTCATGTGGTAAAAAAATTTTTTTATCAATATTTTTGGGTGTCTTGCACGGATAAATTTGATTTCCATTATTTCTTATGGGGAAAATTAACTTGACTAACGATGAGCTCTCAGGAACGGATAACATCGCTGGTTGAGGGTCCACTGTGTGTATATATATATATATAATATATATATATATATATATATATACATATATATATATATATTATATATATATATATATATATATATATATATAATATATATATATATATATATATATATATATATATATATATACATATACATATACACACACACACACACACACACACATACATACATACATACACCATCTGACTTATGACCGAGTTCGGTTTGAGAAACCGGTCATAAGTCGAAATACATGTAAGTCAAAACTTTACTTCTGAATATCAACATCACATTTTTGCAATGACTTTATTTTATTGTTTTATTTAGGTATTCATGTTTTACTTTACTTTTTATGCTGTTAGCACTGTATTTTTATACCGTAAGGTTTAGGATAAACACTGTGTACAACACAAATAGTTGTTTTTTTTCCCAGAAATTTGGCAAAAAAAAAACACGGTCGTAAGTCGAGTGGTCGTAAGTTGAGCAGGTTGTAAGTCGGATGGTAGGTGTGTGTGTGTGTGATATATATATATATATATATATATAATATATATAATATATATATATATATATATATATTATATATATAATATATATATATATTATAATATATAAAATTAATAATATATATTTTATATATATATATATATATATAAATATTATATATATAATGTATATATATATATATATATATATATATATATAAAATATATAAGTATATATATATATATATATATATATATATATATATATATATGTACAGTGGACCCCCGCATAACGATGGCATCACATAGCGATTATTTCGCTTTACCGCTTACTTTAATTGCAAAAATTTTGCCTCACTTTACCGCTTAAAAACCCGCTTACCCGATTTTCTTCCGAGACGCGCTCACATGTTCCGCCGGGTGGCATTGTTTTACCAGCCAGCCTCCGCGGTAACATCCAAGCATACAATCGGAATATTTCGTATTATTACAGTGTTTTCGGTGCTGTTTCTGGAAAATAAGTGACCATGGGCCCCAAGAAAGCTTCTAGTGCCAACCCTGTGGTAAAAAGGTGAGAATTAGTATGGAAATTAAGAAAGATTTTAAAGGGGTTTGGGGCTAACCCTGAGAAGCCTATGCCAGTTGTGGAATCCATTGTGCCTACTTCAAAATTAAGGAAATGTGTGCACAGTGGGTTGAACTGCAACCTTTATGGATGAAAATCACCCTGACACAGCTGTTGCAAGCCGTGCTGGTGACTATTTCAATGACAATGTTGTGCATCAAAATGGTATACAATACCGACAGGTTGTTAGGTAAGACACATATGCAACAGTTAGACAACTTTATTCCGAAACGTTTCGCCTACACAGTAGGCTTCTTCAGTCGAATACAGAAAGTAGGCAGGAACAGTAGAGATGTGAAGACGATGTAATCAGTCCATCACCCTTAAAGTCATAGAATTTGAGGTTGTCAGTCCTCGCGCCTGGAGAAGTTCAGTTCCATAGTCAGGAACTATCTGAAGATTAAGCGACAGTGCGGAGACTTAAATACTGTCGGAAGGAGAGGTGCAGGGTAGTAGTAGTAGTAGTAGTAGTAGTGAGAGGCAACTGAGAGGTCATGTCCCTCTCAGATCCAACCCTTCTCACTTGAAAAGCTTGTCCAAGGTGTTTTCTGTACCAAGATGCCACGTGTTGCAGTGTCTGACAAGATGAACATCAAAATGGTATACAATACCGACAGGTTGTTAGGTAAGACACATATGCAACAGTTAGACAACTTTATTCCGAAACGTTTGGGCCTACACAGTAGGCTTCTTCAGTCGAATACAGAAAGTAGGCAGGAACAGTAGAGATGTGAAGACGATGTAATCAGTCCATCACCCTTAAAGTCATAGAATTTGAGGTTGTCAGTCCCTCGGCCTGGAGAAGTTCAGTTCCATAGTCAGGAACTATCTGAAGATTAAGCGACAGTGCGGAGACTTAAATACTGTCGGAAGGAGAGGTGCAGGGTAGTAGTAGTTAGTAGTAGTAGTATGAGAGGCAACTGAGAGGTCATGTCCCTCTGAGAGGGACATGACCTCTCAGTTGCCTCTCACTACTACTACTACTACTACTACTACCCTGCACCTCTCCTTCCGACAGTATTTAAGTCTCCGCACTGTCGCTTAATCTTCAGATAGTTCCTGACTATGGAACTGAACTTCTCCAGGCCGAGGGACTGACAACCTCAAATTCTACGACTTTAAGGGTGATGGACTGATTACATCGTCTTCACATCTCTACTGTTCCTGCCTACTTTCTGTATTCGACTGAAGAAGCCTACTGTGTAGGCGAAACGTTTCGGAATAAAGTTGTCTAACTGTTGCATATGTGTCCTTACCTAACAACCTGTCGGTATTGTATACCATTTTGATGTTCATCTTGTCAGACACTGCAACACGTGGCATCTTGGTACAGAAAACACCTTGACAAGCTTTTCAAGTGAGAAGGGTTGGATCTGAGAGGGACATGACCTCTCAGTTGCCTCTCACTACTACTACTACTACTACTACTACCCTGCACCTCTCCTTCCGACAGTATTTAAGTCTCCGCACTGTCGCTTAATCTTCAGATAGTTCCTGACTATGGAACTGAACTTCTCCAGGCCGAGGGACTGACAACCTCAAATTCTATGACTTTAAGGGTGATGGACTGATTACATCGTCTTCACATCTCTACTGTTCCTGCCTACTTTCTGTATTCGACTGAAGAAGCCTACTGTGTAGGCGAAACGTTTCGGAATAAAGTTGTCTAACTGTTGCATATGTGTCTTACCTAACGACAATGTTGTGGCCCATTTTAGACAAATCGTAAAGGAACGGGAGGTACAGAGCTCTATGGACAGATTTGTTGTGCGACAGAGGTCCAGTGACTCTCAAGCTGGTCCTAGTGGCATTAAAAGAAGAAGGGAAGTAACCCCGGAAAAGGACTTGCTACCTCAAGTCCTAATGGAAGGGGATTCCCCTTCTAAACAGTAAGAAGATAATGCTCTCCCCTCCTCCCATCCCATCAATCATCACCAGATCTTCAATAAAAGTAAGTGTCATTTAATTGTGCATGCCTTTTTCAGTTTGTGTGTATTAAAATTAACATTTCATGTGGTAAAAAAAATTTTTTTTCATACTTTTGGGCGTCTTGCACGGATTAATTTTATTTCCATTTTTTCTTATGGGAAAATTCATTCGCATAACGATTATTTCGCATAACAATTATCCCTCTTGCACGGATTAAAATCGTTAACCGGGGGTCCACTGTATATATATATATATATATATATATATATATATATATATATATATATATACCTGGAGTTTACCTGGAGAGAGTTCTGGGGGTCAACGCCCCTGCGGCCTGGTCTGTGACCAGGCCTCCTGGTGGATCAGAGCCTGATCAAACCCGGCTGTTGCTGCTGGCTGCACGCAAACCAACATCGCCACAGCCCGGCTGATCAGGAACTGACTTTAGGTGCTTGTCCAGTGCCAGCTTGAAGACTGCCAGGGGTCTGTTGGTAATCCCCCTTATGTGTGCTGGGAGGCAGTTGAACAGTCCCCGGGCCCCTGACACTTATTGTTTTGGTCTCTTAACGTGCTAGTGACAAACCCCCGCTTTTCATTGGGGGGATGGTGCATCGTCTGCCAAGTCTTTTGCTTTCGTAGTGAGTGATTTTCGTGTGCAAGTTCGTACTAGTCCCCCTAGGATTTTCCAGTGTATATAATCATGTATCTCCCCCCCTCCTGCGTTCCAGGGAATACAGGTTTAGGAACCTCAAGCGCTCCCAGTAATTGAGGTGTTTTATCTCCGTTATGCGCGCCGTGAAAGTTCTCTTAACATTTTCTAGGTCGGCAATTTCACATGCCTTGAAAGGTGCTGTTAGTGTGCAGCAATATTCCAGCCTAGATAGAACAAGTGACCTTAAGAGTGTCATCATGGGCTTGGCCTCCCTAGTTTTGAAGGTTCTCATTATCCATCCTGTCATTTTTCTAGCAGATGCGATTGATACAATGTTATGGTCCTTGAAGGTGAGATCCTCCGACATGATCACTCCCAGGTCTTTGACGTTGGTGTTTCGCTCTATTTTGTGGCCAGAATTTGTTTTGTGCTCTGATGAAGATTTAATTTCCTCATGTTTACCATATCTGAGTAATTGAAATTTCTCATCGTTGAACTTCATATTGTTTTCTGCAGCCCACTGAAAGATTTGGTTGATGTCCGCCTGGAGCTTTGCAGTGTCTGCAATGGAAGACACTGTCATGCAGATTCGGGTGTCATCTGCAAAGGAAGACACGGGGCTGTGGCTGACATCCTTTTCTATGTCGGATATGAGGATGAGGAACAAGATGGGAGCGAGTACTGTGCCTTGTGGAACAGAGCTTTTCACCGTAGCTGCCTAGGACTTTACTCTGTTGACGACTACTCTCTGTGTTCTGTTAGTGAGGAAATTAAAAGATCCATCGACCGACTTTTCCTGTTATTCCTTTAGCACGCATTTTGTGCGCTATTACGCCATGGTCACACTTGTCGAAGGCTTTTGCAAAGTCTGTATATATTATATCTGCATTCTTTTTGTCTTCTAGTGCATTTAGGACCTTGTCGTAGTGATCCAATAGTTGAGACAGACAGGAGCGACCTGTTCTAAACCCATGTTGCCCTTGGTTGTGTAACTGATGGGTTTCTAGATGGGTGGTGATCTTGCTTCTTAGGACCCTTTCAAAGATTTTTATGATAATGGGATGTTAGTGCTATTGGTCTGTAGTTCTTTGCTGTTGCTTTACTGCCCCCTTTGTGGAGTGGGGCTATGTCTGTTGTTTTTAGTAACTGTGGGACGACCCCCGTCTCCATGCTCCCTCTCCATAGGATGGAAAAGGCCCGTGATAAGGGCTTCTTGCAGTTCTTGATGAACACAGAGTTCCATGAGTCTGGCCCTGGGGCAGAGTGCATGGGCATGTCATTTATCGCCTGTTCGAAGTCATTTGGCATCAGGATAACATCAGATAGGCTTGTGTTAATCAAATTTTGTGGCTCTCTCATAAAAAATTCATTTTGATCTTCGACTCTTCAGTGGTTAGCGGCTTGCTAAAAAATGAGTCATATTGGGACTTGAGTAGCTCACTCATTTCCTTGCTGTCATCTGTGTAGGACCCATCTTGTTTAAGTAGGGGCCCAATACTGGACGTTGTTCTCGATTTTGATTTGGCATAGGAGAAGAAATACTTTGGGTTTCTTTCGATTTCATTTATGGCTTTTAGTTCTTCCCGCGATTCCTGACTCCTAAAGGATTCTTTTAGCTTAAGTTCGATGCTTGCTATTTCTCTGACCAGTGTCTCCCTACGCATTTCAGATATATTGACCTCTTTTAGCCGCTCTGTTATTCTTTTCTGTCGCCTGTAAAGGGAGCGCCTGTCTCTTTCTATTTTACATCTACTCCTCCTTTTTCTTAGAGGAATTAGCCTTGTGCATACATCGAGTGCCACCGAGTTAATCTGTTCTAGGCATAAGTTGGGGTCTGTGTTGCTTAGTATATCTTCCCAGCTTATATCGGTTAGGACTTGGTTTACTTGGTCCCACTTTATGTTTTTGTTAATGAAGTTGAATTTGGTGAATGCTCCCTCGTGACTAGTCTCATTATGTCGGTCTGGGGCTCCACGCATACATGTCTGAACCTCAATTATGTTGTGATCTGAGTATATTGTTTTTGATATGGTGACATTTCTTATCAGATCATCATTGTTAGTGAAGATGAGGTCTAGTGTATTCTCCAGTCTAGTAGGCTCTATTATTTGCTGGTTTAAATTTGAATTTTGTGCAGAGATTTAAAAGCTCGTGTGAGTGTGAGTTTTCATCAGAGCTGCCTCCTGGTGTTATTACTGCAACAATATTATTTGCTATATTCCTCCATTTTAGGTGCCTTAAGTTGAAATCCCTCAGGAGCAAGATGTTGGGTGCAGGAGCTGGAAGATTTTCCAGACAGTGGTCAATTTTTAACAGCTGTTCCTGGAATTGCTGGGATGTTGCATCCGGAGGCTTGTAGACTACCACAATGACTAGGTTTTGGTTCTCGACCTTTACTGCTAAAACTTCCACTACATCATTTGAGGCATTAAGCAGTTCTGTGCAAACAAGTGACTCTGCAATGTACAGGCTGGTGTCTTTTGTCTGTCTCACAAATATGCAAGATTACAGGTACATCTTGCTACTTGCTATGTCACACTACACATACATGTACCCGTTTATTTATACACACTCATATGAATTTTCTTTGATTTTATCTTAATAGTTCTTGTTCCTATTACTTTTCCTTTTATATCCAAGGGGAAGTGGAATAAGAATCTTTCCTCTGTAAGCCATGCGTGTTGTAAAAGTCAACTAAAATGCCAGGAACAATGGGCTGGTAACCCCTTCTCCTGTAATAATTACTAAAAAGAAGAAGAAAATTGTCAAAATGGGATGTCTGAATGTGCGTAGATGTTGTGTGGAGGATAAGAAAGAGATGATTGTGGATGTTATTAATGAAAAGAAGCTGGATGTTCTGGCTTTAAGTGAAACAAAGCTGAAGGGGGTGCGAGAGTTTCAGTGGAGAGGAATAAATAGGATTAGGTCAGGGGTTTCCAATAGAGTTAGAGCTAAAGAAGGAGTAGCAATAATGTTGAAGGATAAGCTATGGCAGGAAAAGAGGGACTATAAATGTATTAATTCAAGGATTATGTGGAGTAAGATGAAGGTTGGATGTGAAAAGTGGGTTATAGTAATCGTATATGCACCTGGACAAGAGAAAAGTGTAGAGGAGAGAGAGAGATTTTGGGAAATGTTGAGTGAATGTGTGGGGAGTTTTGAACCAGGTGTGAGAGTACTTGTGGTTGGGGATTTCAATGCTGAAGTGGGTAAAAAATGTTGTGGAGGAAGTAGTAGGTAAATTTGGGGTGCCAGTGGTAAATGAAAATGGAGAGCCTTTAATTGAGCTATGTGTAGAAAGAGGTTTGGTAATAAGTAATACATATTTTATGAAAAAAGAGGATAAATATACAAGGTATGATATAGCACGTAATGAAAGTACTTTATTAGATTATGTATAGGTGGATAAAAGGTTGATGGGTAGGCTTCAGGATGTACATGTTTATAGAGGGGCAACTGATATATCGGATCATTATTTAGCTGTAGCTACAGTTAGAGTAAGAGGTAGATGGGACAAGAGGAAAATGACAACATTAAGTAAGAGGGAGGTGAAAGTGTATAAACTAAGGGAGGAGGAAGTTCGGGTGAGATATAAGCAACTATTGGCAGAAAGGTGGGCTGGTGCAAGTATGAGTAGTAAGGGGGTTGAAGAGGGTTGGAATAGTTTTAAAAATGCAGTATTAGAATGTGGGGCAGAAGTTTGTGGTTATAGGAGGGTGGGTGCAGGAGGAAAGAGGAGTAATTGGTGGAATGATGAAGTAAAGGGTCATTCATTCATTCATTAGAGGTTTGCCGGTACTTCCGGCCCGGGTCTTCTCCATATGGTGACCCGGCTAGTGTGATGAAAGAGAAAAAGGTAGCTTATGAGAGGTTTTTACAAAGCAAAAGTGTTATACGAAGAGTAGATTATATGGAGAGTAAAAGAAAGGTGAAGAGAGTGGTGAGAGAGTGCAAAAGGAGAGCAGATGATAGAGTGGGAGAGGCACTGTCAAGAAATTTTAATGAAAATAAGAAAAAATTTTGGAGCAAGTTAAACAAGTTAAGAAAGCCTAGGGAACGAATGGATATATCAGTTAAAAACAGAGTTGGGGAGTTAGTAGATGGGGAGATGAAGATATTGGGTAGATGGCAAGAATATTTTGAGGAACTTTTAAATGTTGATGAAGAAAGGGAGGCGGTAATTTCATGCACTGTCCAGGTAGGTATACCATCTTGTATGATTGAAGAAGAGCAGGATGTGAGTGTGGGAGAGGTGCATGAGGCATTACGTAGAATGAAAGGGGGTAAAGCAGCTGGAACTGACCGGATCATGACAGAAATGTTAAAAGCAGGGGTGATATAGTGTTGGAGTGGTTGGTATTTTTGTTTAATAAATGTAGGAAAAAGGGGAAGGTACCTAGGGATTGGCAGAGAGCGTGTATAGTCCCTTTATATAAAGGGGAGGGGGGCAAAAGAGATTGTAAAAATTATAGAGGAATAAGTTTACTGAGTATACCAGGAAAAGTGTACGGTGTAAAGAGTTTTTATGAGGATAGTGAGGCTCAGGTTAGGGTGTGTAGAAGAGAGGGAGACTACTTCCCAGTAAAAGTAGGTCTTAGACAGGGATGTGTAATGTCACCATGGTTGTTTAATATATTTATAGATGGGGTTGTAAAAGAACTAAATGCTAGGGTGTTCAGGAGAGGGGTGGGATTAAATTATGGGGAATCAAATACAAAATGGGAATTGACAGTTACTTTTTGCTGATGATAGTGCTTATGGGAGATTCTAAAGAAAAATTGCAAAGGTTAATGGATCAGTTTGGGAGTGTGTGTAAAGGTAGAAAGTTGAAAGTGAAGATAGAAAAGAGTAAGGTGATGAGGGTATCAAATGATTTAGATGAAGAAAAATTGGATATTAGTTTGGGGAGGAGGAGTACGGAAGAAGTGAATGTTTTCTGATATTTGGGAGTTGACGTGTCAGCAGATGGATTTATGAATTATGAGGTTAATCATAGAATTGATGATGGAAAAAAGGCGAGTGGTGTGTTGAGGTATATGTGGAGACAAAAAAAACGTTATCTATGAAGGCAAAGAAGGGAATGTATGAAAGTATAGTAGTACCAACACTCTTATATGGGTGTTAAGTTTGGGTTCTAAATGCTGCAGTGAGGAGGCGGTTGGAGGCAGTGGAGATGTCCTGTCTAAGGGCAATGTGTGGTGTGAATATTATGCAGAAAATTTGGAGTGTGGAAATTAGGAGGTGTGGAGTTAATAAAAGTATTAGTCAGAGGGCTGAAGAGGGGTTGTTGAGGTGGTTTGGTCATTTAGAGAGAATGGATCAAAGTAGAATGACATGGAGAGTGTATAAATCTGTAGGGGAAGGAAGGTGGGGTAGGGGTCTTACTTGAAAAGGTTGGAGAGAGGGGGTAAAGGAGGTTTTGTGGGCGAGGGGCTTGGATTTCCAGCAAGCGTGCACGAGCGTGTTAGATAGGAGTAAATGGAGACGAATGGTATTTGGGACCTGACGAGGTGTTGGAGTGTGAGCAGGGTAATATTTAGTGAAGGGATTCAGGGAAACCGGTTATTTTTATATAGCCGGACTTGAGTCCTGGAAATGGGAAGTACAATGCCTGCACTTTAACCCTTTGACTGTTTTGGTCATATATACGTATATGTGTTACGAGCCACTGTTTTGACGTATATATACTCATAAATTCTAGCCGCTTCAAATCAAGCAGGAGAAAGCTGGTAGGCCCACATGTGAGAGAATGGGTGTGTGTGGTCAGTGTGCAGCAAATAAAAAAATCCTGCAGCATGCAGTGCATAATGAGAAAAAAAAACTCCAACCGCTTTTTTTTTCATTAAAATGTCGACTTTGTGGTTTATTTTCGTATAGTATTTATGGTTGTATTCTCGTTTTCTTGGTCTCATTTGATATTATAGCAATAGAGGTGATTTTGATTGGTTTTACTATGAAAAGACCCTTGAAATGCAGCTCAAAGTAGAGGAAATGTTCGATTTTTGCCGATGTTCAAAAGTTAACAAATGATGTCATTTTCCAATAAATGTCCAAGTAGCCATTCTAATATGCAGTCATGAATTGGTTGATGTTATTTATATAATTATTGCAATATTGCTGTAGTCTGCATGAGAGTAAATCTTCTATTTTTTGTTTGAATAAAAATTCAAAATAGAAAGCAAGAGTAATATCAGAGGCACCTGGAGATGTGACTGATTAACAAAGAAGATGTTATTTTAGAGCCAGGAATGTCTGCATTGTTCATTCAGGACCCTATTTTGAAATTGTCATATTTTTTAATTTTCGTGAAATTGCCAAAATGCAAATTTCTGACCAAATTATAGGATAGTTGAAATCGGTAAATGGGCAGTATCTTGTACTCAGTCGATAGAAAAAATGGAGTTCTAAAGAAATAGTTATGAGTTTGGTCAACTGGAACAATGGAATTAGCCGAAAATAGGGCTCAAAGTGGGCGAAATCACCGATTTGTAAAAATTGCCGAGGTCTCTACCTTCGCAAGAGCGAATTCTGTCAATTTTCCATCAAATTTCATTCTTTTGGTGTCATTACAATCGGGAAAACATTCTCTATCATTTCATAAGAGAAAAATAATTTTTTTTTTATTGGAAATTTTGCTACACCAGGAGACACCTCAGGATTTGGGGTTGCAACAGTCAAGGGGTTAAAGTAGGGGTTTGGGATATTGGCAGTTTGGAGGGATATGTTGTGTATCTTTATACGTATATGCTTCTAAACTGTTGTATTCTGAGCACCTCTGCGAAAACAGTGATTATGTGTGAGTAAGGTAAAAGTGTTGAATGATGATGAAAGTATTTTCTTTTTGGGGATTTTCTTTGTTTTTTGGGTCACCCTGCCTCAGTGAGAGATGACCGACTTGTTGAAAATATATATATATATATATATATATATATATATATATATATATATATATATATATATATATATTATATATATATATATATTACAGTGGACCCCCGCATAACGAAATTTCCTCCGAATGTGACCAATTATGTAAGTGTATTTATATAAGTGCGTTTGTACGTGTATGTTGGGGGTCTGAAATGGACTAATCTACTTCACAATATTTCTTATGGGAACAAATTCGGTCAGTACTGGCACCTGAACATACTTCTGGAGTGAAAAAAATATTGTTAACCGGGGGTCCACTGTATAATTTATATATATATAATATATATATATATATAATATATATATATATATTATAATATATATATATATATTTAACCCTTTCAGGGTCCAAGGCCCAAATCTGGAGTCACGCACCAGTGTCCAAGAATTTTCAAAAAAAAAATTTGTTATTTTTTCTTATGAAATCGTAGAGAATCTTTTTGTGAAGGTAATAAAACAAAAAGTACGAAATTTGGTGGAAAATTGACGAAATTATGCTCTCGCGAATTTGAATGTGTCCCGCAATATTTACGAATCGGCGATTTTGCCGACTTTGACTCCCATTTTTAGGCCAATTACATTATTCCAATCAACCCAAAATTCTTAGCTATTTCACTAGTATTACTTCTATTCTATCGATTGAGCACAAGAAATCGCCAAGTCAACTGTTTCAACTACAAAATAAAGTGATCGGAAATTGTTAATTTGGCCAATTTACACAAAGTTCAAATATTCCAATTTCAAAATAGGGTCCAGAATGAACAATGTAGGCATTCCTGGCACTAAACTAACATTTCTTCTGTTCATTAGTTATGTTTTGAGGCTTTACAAATAAATTCCATTTTGATTTTTTATTCACATAATGAATTTTTATTCACACCAAAAATAGAAGATTTACTCTTATGCAATACTGTAATAATAGTATAAATATCATCACCATATTTGTGAATGTATATTAGACCCACCAGCTGACGTGTATTAGATGTGTGAGTCGTTTGTTTACTCTTGAATATCGGCAAAAATTTAACATTTCCGCTACTTTGAGCTCAGTTTCAAGCCATTCCAATGCTAAAACCAATCAAAATCATCTCTATTTCTGTAATATGTCTTCCATTCTATCAAATGAGACCAAGAAATCGCAAATACAACTATAAAAAACATACGAAAAAACACTGCAAAGTTGCTGTTTTAATCGAAAAATCATGATTTCATTTTTTTTCTCTCATTATACACATGTGCTGCAGGATCTGTTTTATGGGTGCACACATACCACATGATGTATTCTCTCAATATCTATGCCCAAATGTACCACTCACAGTTTATCAGAGTGATCTGAGCTCATGGCGTAGATCTACGGTTTGGACCCTGAACATAAACCGTAGACTACGGGGGGACCTGAAAGGGGTTAAATGGAGATTGAGGTATTGGGAAGGGGGGGGAAAAGAAA
>NC_069492.1:24074534-24096621 GCF_026875155.1 Cherax quadricarinatus
TAAAAAAATTAAAGTACAAATTGGTTCCGGGGAAATGGACTCCAAAGTTTTGATAGCTGAGCAAGTTACAGAGATAATGAACTCACAATTTACAAAGGTAATTTTTGGCATAGGAGAAGAAATACTTTGGGTTTCTTTCGATTTCATTTATGGCTTTTAGTTCTTCCCGCGATTCCTGACTCCTATAAGATTCCTTTAGCTTGAGTTCAATGCTTGCTATTTCTCTGACCAGTGTCTCCCTACGCATTTCAGATATATTGACCTCTTTTAGCCGCTCTGTTATTCTTTTCCGTCGCCTGTAAAGGGAGCGCCTGTCTCTTTCTATTTTACATCTACTCCTCCTTTTTCTTAGAGGAATAAGCCTTGTGCATACATCGAGTGCCACCAAGTTAATCTGTTCTAGGCATAAGTTGGGGTCTGTGTTGCTTAGTATATCTTCCCAGCTTATATCGGTTAGGACTTGGTTTACTTGGTCCCTCTTTATGTTTTGTTATTGAAGTTGAATTTGGTGAATGCTCCCTCGTGACTAGTCTCATTATGTCGGTCTGGGGCTCCGCGCATACATGTCTGAACCTCAATTAGTTGTGATCTGATATATTTTTTGATATGGTGACATTTCTTATCAGATCATCATTGTTAGTGAAGATGAGGTCTAGTGTATTCTCCAGTCTAGTAGGCTCTATTATTTGCTGGTTTAAATTGAATTTTGTGCAGAGATTGAAAAGCTCGTGTGAGTGTGAGTTTTCATCAGAGCTGCCTCCTGGTGTTATTACTGCAACAATATTATTTGCTATATCCTCCATTTTAGGTGCCTTAAGTTGAAATCCCCCCGGGAGCAAGATGTTGGGTGCAGGAGCTGGAAGATTTTCCAGACAGTGGTCAATTTTTAACAGCTGTTCCTGGAATTGCTGGGATGTTGCATCCGGAGGCTTGTAGACTACCACAATGACTAAGTTTTGGTTCTCGACCTTTACTGCTAAAACTTCCACTACATCATTTGAGGCATTTAGCAGTTCTGTGCAAACAAGTGACTCTGCAATGTACAGGCCAATAGTTGATTAACTAGTTGTAATCCCTCCCACTCCCAAAATTTTCCTTCCATCCACAGGCATAATATTTCCCATGGGCATATTTTTCAGTAGTATGATTATTCCCACAAGCATAATAAAAATGTTCATCACAATTTGGTTAACACAAGCCTATCCGATGTTATCCTGACGCCAAATGACTTCGAACAGGCGATAAATGACATGCCCATGCACTCTGCCCCAGGGCCAGACTCATGGAACTCCGTGTTCATCAAGAACTGCAAGAAGCCCCTATCACGAGCCTTTTCCATCCTATGGAGAGGGAGCATGGACACGGGAGTCGTCCCACAGTTACTAAAAAACAACAGACATAGCCCCACTCCACAAAGGGGCAGTAAAAACAACAGCAAAGAACTACAGACCGATAGCACTAACATCCCATATCATAAAAATCTTTGAAAGGGTCCTAAGAAGCAAGATCACCACCCATCTAGAAACCCATCAGTTACACAACCCACGGCAACATGGGTTTAGAACAGGTCGCTCCTGTCTGTCTCAACTATTGGATCACTACGACAAGGTCCTAGATGCACTAGAAGATAAAAAGAATGCAGATGTAATATATACAGACTTTGCAAAAGCCTTCGACAAGTGTGACCATGGCGTAATAGCGCACAAAATGCGTGCTAAAGGAATAACAGGAAAAGTCGGTCGATGGATCTATAATTTCCTCACTAACAGAACACAGAGAGTAGTCGTCAACAGAGGCAGCTACGGTGAAAAGCTCTGTTCCACAAGGCACAGTACTCGCTCCCATCTTGTTCCTCATCCTCATATCCGACATAGACAAGGATGTCAGCCACAGCACCGTGTCTTCCTTTGCAGATGACACCCGAATCTGCATGACAGTGTCTTCCATTGCAGACACTGCAAGGCTCCAGGCGGACATCAACCAAATCTTTCAGTGGGCTGCAGAAAACAATATGAAGTTCAACGATGAGAAATTTCAATTACTCAGATATGGTAAACACGAGGAAATTAAATCTTCATCAGAGTACAAAACAAATTCTGGCCACAAAATAGAGCGAAACACCAACGTCAAAGACCTGGGAGTGATCATGTCGGAGGTCCTTCAAGGACCATAACATTGTATCAATCGCATCTGCTAGAAAAATGACAGGATGGATAATGAGAACCTTCAAAACTAGGGAGGCCAAGCCCATGATGACACTCTTCAGGTCACTTGTTCTATCTAGGCTGGAATATTGCTGCACACTAACAGCACCTTTCAAGGCAGATGAAATTGCTGACCTAGAAAATGTACAGAGAACCTTCACGGCGCGCATAACGGAGATAAAACACCTCAATTACTGGGAGTGCTTGAGGTTCCTAAACCTATATTCCCTGGAACGCAGGCAGGAGAGATACATGATTATATACACCTGGAAATTCCTAGAGGGACTAGTACCGAACTTGCACACGAAAATCACTCACTACGAAAGCAAAAGACTTGGCAGACGATGCAACATCCCCCCAATGAAAAGCAGGGGTGTCACTAGCACGTTAAGAGACCATACAATAAGTGCCAGGGGCCCGAGACTGTTCAACTGCCTCCCAGCATACATAAGGGGGATTACCAACAGACCCCTGGCAGTCTTCAAGCTGGCACTGGACAAGCACCTAAAGTCGGTTATTGACCAGCCGGGCTGTGGCTCGTACGTTGGTTTGCGTGCAGCCAGCAGTAACAGCCTGGTTGATCAGGCTCTGATCCACCAGGAGGCCTGGTCACAGACCAGGCCGCGGGGGCGTTGACCCCCGGAACTCTCTCCAGGTAAACTCCAGGTAAACAATTATAAAGGCAGTGTGAAGTTATTCTATTTATATGGCTAAATTTTAAATTCATTCACAATTTTGAGTACATGTCTTACATTTCCGCGACAAGTATTATAATATCCACAGAGCCCTACCAGTTTAGTACATCTCGGTTGATGGTAATGTTTTGGCAGTGAATGTTGAGGTGGAGGGCGCGACCTCTGCCTCTTGCAGTGAGGCAGCCAGCTGTAGTGTGTTGGGTGACAATACTTCTCCAGACTATGCACGCTCCTGCTGCACCCGTCCTTATCACCCCCCTGCAGGAGTATACTATTACTAGTCGCAATATAAATTATCATTTCACACTTCAAAGGACCTTAATTAGATTTATGAAATGTTGTAAAATATAAAAACACGACTACACGTACCTCAGGTTGGCTTTTGATTAGGTTTACACACAGGCTTAAACTTTTTTTCTTGTCATAGCTTCGAGAAAGATAGCTCTCGTTATAATTACACTCCTAAGAAACATCTTACCAAAATCATAAAAAAAAGGAATCTTCGAGGGGAAACTAGTACATTACAAAGAATACCATAATACTAGTAAACTATTTGTCTTAGGAGTCTTCAGCCAAACAAAACCCTCCCATTATTTTCCCCAGATGATTCAAATAGATCTTGATGAACATACAATCTTGTGACTTCCATATGACTATACGAGAGGTGTATAGAATTCTCGCTGGTTTCCGCCCATCACGAGAGGGGAGCCATACTCGACCCCCGTGATGTGTCTCGAAACAGCTGTGTAAAAAACACTCATGCGGAATTAGGGCATTTAGATAAGACATTTTACGCCACACAAGGCATAACGTTGGATCGATAAAGACTCCTGGTGCACGAAAGGGACTCATTAAAAAATGTTCTAGTTACTGCTATGTTTTCCTTTCTCACATACACCTTCTCTTAGCTTGGAGACTTCAACACCAACCATGCTTACTAATGATCAGCCTGTAACTGATTTTCATCAACAATATGAACAACACACTTCTCATACAACAATAAACTAAACCACCAGGCACACTGAAGACAAGGCAACCATAATAGACCACATAGCTATGGACCAAATACAAGCCACCCTTAAATCAGAGGATAATCACAGATAGCACTACAGACGCACTACCCAACCTTCCTCCTGACATACATAGCAAACCACCACTTGAATACAACAAAGTCTCATTTAGACTCCATGACGAGCCCTCAGTAAGGAAGATCACGAGCTGACCTTGAGACTGTTGATTGGCCCTACAGAATTCTCCAAGGCCCAATGGTATTGATGGACTGAGAACAGACATTTTTCTAAACAAATTAACTTAGACTATACAACAAACATTGTCCTATAAAACAAAACAGAATCACAAACAAAACGGCTTGGTTGCCCATGCTAACCAGCACCATTCTGAAATCCAATGACAAGAAACTCCAATATGAAAAGCAATAATAGAAACAGGGCTTAATACACAAAGATACTCTTAACACTATTCATCAGCTCTCATCAAAGTGATAAAAAACCAAACAACTAATACTACTCCAGTAGATTCACAACACTAGAGTAGATATAAAAATACATGGAAAACACTCTCTAGATACTAGGGACCCACAAAACTGAGAAAACCAATAATATTTGTCCTAACTAAACCTAATGAAACACCACTACAATCCCACTGACACAGCTAACAAGATAAACGACTTCTTCTCAAACATAAGGATCTAATCTCTCCAGTAAAAATCCCACTACCAATACCCTATGCCGGGACTACCTAAGATGGAAATTTCCCTAATCCGTCTATCTTGCACCAACTGAGCCCACGAAGTCATGAGATCATAAATCACTTAAAAATAAATTCGGGAATCTTCCTCATGTCCCACCATTACTGTACAACGAGCGGCCCATGTCCTTTCGCATGCTATTTCATTACTTTTTAACATCAATAGAGACTATCACCTTCCCGAAACTACCAAGAGGCAAGGGTTACACCAATACATAAAGGTGGTGACCCTACAGACTTAAAGGAACTATAGGCCAATATCTAACTTACCCATTGCTATCCAAAATCTTTGAGAAACTCGTGCACAGGATACTGTATTCATTTATAACGCTCCAAACATACTCCAACCCCTGCCATTTGGATTCAGAAAAATAAAAGCACTAATGATGCAATCATAAAAATCAAGATCTGCTTTATACAGCATTGGCAAATAAGGAATAATCCACAGGAATTTTTAATGACCTAAGAAAAGCTTTTGACACAGTAGACCACGACATCCTAACCCACAAACTTGATCACTACGGTATAAGAGGGCCCATTGCGTCTTGCTAATTTCAATCTACATTACAAAAAGGTTAATCCATTACAGTCACCATTAACGACACAGCATCAGGCCAACACGGCCACTTGATACTGGAGTTCCGCAGGGAAGTGTCCTTGGTCCCCCTGCTTCATCCTCATATACATCAATGGACCTTCCAAAACGTATCCCAACACCTGAAACCCAATCTCTTTGCTGATGACACGACATATGTCATCTCTCACCCTATCTTGCCACCCTCAACACCATTGTGAATGAGCGCGATTAAAATATCGACTTGAAGAACAGCCAATAAACTAACGCTTAACACTGACAAAACCAACTAACTATTATGTTTGGTAGCAGAGCAGGAGATGCACAAATTAACATAAAGATTGACAACACACCTAATTTACCAGAAATAATGGGGGAAAATTCTAGGCTTATACCTTGACAACAACTGAATTTCAGCACCCCATAATATCCAGCATATAGCCCAAAAAGGTATTCCAAAAACGGTTGGGAATCCTCTCCAAGATACGATACACGTGCCCAAAATGCCCTCTCACACCAAACCACCACTTATTTATCCTACCTGTCCAATCAATTTGTGCTTTGGGGAACAACTGCAGTCCAACACACCTTAAGCAATAATAACCCAACAAAAAGCTGCAGTAAAAATAATCACTAAATCCCATCCCTGGCAACACCCCTCCCCCCCCCCCACTCTTCATAGATCTAAACTTAACGCCAGTTCAGATACATCCACCACTTACTACTATGCAATCTACATCTACAGGGCCTTAACTCTAAAATCAACCTTGACCTAAAACGCTTTCTTTGATAGTTGTGACAGACCCCACAGGCATAACACCAACAATAAACATCTCTACACATTCCCCGTGTCGAACTAAACTTTACAAAAATCAATGTATGGTCAAAGGTCCCTAAAATCTGGAATACCCTACCTGAAGAACTCTAGAACTGCAGACACATTCCATCACCTTCAAAATACTAACATTAGAAAACATCTTAGTCCCCCTGATACACCCCGTCAACTAACTATACGAATACCACCTGGTGCGTTCACACTTACACTCACTCACTCATTAGACCATAAACAAAATATTAATCTCAGTCTAAAATAATTAATCCTGTGATACACCCAATACTGAAAATACGTTAATGTGCCAAAACAAAAAGCTTTCACATTGCTAAACTCACAAACTAGTATTTAGTCCACTTAGTACCATAATACCAACATACCTCATAATTGTAATATTTTACAATTATTAAGAATAAAACAAGTATGCCCGAAAAATGCCTAGCCATGCTAAGCGTTCTAGTGGTACACTCTGTATTCACAAGTTTACTACATGTAAACCAAACAATTGACCAAAATTCTGTAAACTCAGCATTGTAATCCTTATAGAGAATAAACCATTGATGTGAATTTTAATTACAATAGACTCCACAAAAGTCATTATTAGACCTTAGTGCAATTACAAGTGAAGTCTTGTTCTATTTATAATATTGTATTTTTATATTACTAGTTTATCCCTAGTTGTTATTTTTAGTTCATTCCAGCACAACACAATAGACAACATCAAATTCATTATGGTAGTAGTTACTATCCCTACATGACCAAAAACTCTAGCTATATACTTGTCCAAACTTCCTACCACTACAGATATCAAGTACTAAACTTCAACACACAACTCAGGATATAAATAACCATAATTTAAACCAAGAAGATGATTGATCACGTTGAACCCTTGATCTAAACCTCCATAATCTGACACCCAAATCAAAACTATAAAGTAACTTCCTTTATTTACACAGCATCAACAACACCACTACCTAAACAATGCAAAAGTCTATCAGTACTAAACTACAACAACAGGTCTTAGCAAACACTATGATGACCTCCTAGCACTCCTTGAATCCACTAAAGACACCCTTCTCCTGCAATTCTTACTGAGACCTGGCTTAAACAGGACACAATAGATATCTACCCTCTACCGAGATACACAGCAATTCCCAACTGCAGACCAAACCAAGTTGGGGATGTGGTATTGCAATCTATTACCTAACCAATTATCTTGTCTTAGCACCACTTGCTTAGTGATGAATGTGGGGAATACATTTTTACTAATTTTACAGCACAAAACCCTTAAGACGCCTATAACAAACGTACCATTACCGGATACCTCAACACAAACATCCCAAATTTCATGGAAATTAAAGTCACTAATAACAAACAGACAAATGAATAAGCACCACCTTCTCTTAGCTGGAGACACAACAACAACCACTGGCATACAGATGAATCAGCCTAACTGATTTCATCAACAATATGAACAACACAACTTCTCAACCAAACAATAACTAAACCAACCAGGCTCACTGAGACAAGTGCAACCATAATAGACCAAATATGGACCTATAATACTACCCCCCTTAAATCAGGATAATCACAATTTAAACCAACACCACCACTTCCCAACTACCTCCTGACAAACAATATAAACCACCACTTGAATACAACAAAGTCCTCCTTTAGACTCCATGACGAGGCCTCAGTCAGGAAGTTCACACTGACTCTAGAGACAGTTGATATGGACTACAGAATTCCTCCAAGGCCAATGGTATGAATACTGGACAGACATTTCTCTTACAAATTACTAGGACCTATACAACAAACAATTGACTCTATAAAAACAAAACAGATCACAAATCAAACGGCTTGGTTGCCCATGGTAACCAGCACCATTCTGAAATCCATTGACAAGAACACCAATATGAAAAGCAATAAGACAGGGCTTAATACACAAAGAACTCTTAAACACTATTCATCAGCTCTCACCAAAGTAATAAAGACACCAAACAACTATACTAACTCCCAGAGATTACACAGACACAGAGGAGATATAAAAAAGACCTGGAAAACACACTCTCAGATTCTAGGGAACCCACAAACTGAGAAAAACCAAAATATTGTCCTAACTAAAACTAATGAAAACACCACTACATCCCACTGACACAGCTAACAAGATAAACGAACTTCTTCTCAAAACATAGGATCTAATCACGCCAGGTATAATCCCACATACCAAGCCCATGCCGGGGACTACCTAGATGGGTGAGGGGTGGTGAATTTCCCTAATTCCTTCTATCTTGCACTCAACAGAGACCCACGAAGTCATTGAGATTATAAAGTCAGCTTAAAAATACCTCTGGGAATCTGTCTCATGACCCACATTACTGTACAAGAGCGAGCGGCCCATGTCCTTTCGCAAGCAATCAAATGCAATTTGAAATTACTTTTTAACAAGTCACTAGAGACTATCACCTTCCCTAAAACTACTCAAGATGGCAAGGGTTACACCAATACATAAAGGTGGTGACCCTATCAGACTTAAACAACTATAGCCAATATCTAACATACCATTGCTGATCCAAAATCTTTGAAAACTCGTGCACAGGAGACTGTATTCATTTTAAAACGGCTCAAAACATACTCATCCCCTGGCCCAATTAGGATTCAGGAAAAATAAAAGCACTAATGATCAATCATAAAAATGCTATGATCTTGCTTAACACAGCGATGGAAAATTAAGGAATATCCACTAGGAATTTTTATTGACCTAAGAAAAGCTTTGACACAGTAAGACCTCGACACCTACTCCACAAACTTGATCATTACTCTAAGAGGCCATGCGCTTGCTAATTTCAAATCTACATTACTAAATAGGTATAAAACAGACGTCAGCCAATAAAGACACAGCATCAGCAGACACGGCCACATGAAACTGGAGTTATCCGCAGGGAAGTGTCCTTGGTCCCCTTGCTACTTCCTCATATAACATCAATGACCTTCCACGTATCCCAACACCTTAAACCCATTCTCCTTTGCTGATGACACGACTTAGTCATCATCCACCCTAACTTGCCACCCCCAACCACCATTGTGAATGAGGAGCTTTGATTAAAATATCGACTTGGATGACAGCCAATAAACTTACGCTACACTGACAAAACTAAATATTATGTTTGGTACAGAGCAGAGAGCACAAATTAACATTAAATTGACAACACTCTAATTACCATAAATACTGGGGGAAAATTCCTAGGCTTATACCTTTACAACAACCTAATTTCAGCACCCAATCCAGCATATAACAAAAAAGTATCCAAAACGGTTGGGAATCGCTCTCCTCTCCAAGAAACGAATACTACGTGCCGCATGAATGCCCTCTCACACTAACCCCTCACTTATTTATCCATACCTCTCCTATGCTATTTGCCTTGGGATCAACCTGCAGCAACACACCTAAAGCCAATAAAACCCAACAAAAAGCAGCAAGTAAGAATAATCACTAAATCCCTCCCCTTCAACACCCCCCCCCCCCCACTCTTCATAGACCCTAAACTTACTCCAGTTCATACATTCCACACTTACTACTGTGCAAATCTACATCTACAGGGCCTTAAACTCTAATATTCAACCTTGACCTAAAACGCTTTCTTGATATTGTGACAGAACTCACAGGCATAACAACCAGACATAAACAACTCTACGAATCCCCGTGTCTGACTAAACCTTTACAAAAATTCATGTATTCAAAGGCCCTAAAATCTGAATAACCCTACCTGAGAACTCTAGTAACTAGCAGACACATACATCACCTTCAAAAACTCCAATTAAAAACATCTTATCTTTCCATGATACACCCGTCAACTAACTACACGAATTCCACCTGTGGTTCCACACTACACTTGCACTCACGTCATTTGACCATAAACAGAAATATTAATCTCAATCTTACAATAAATAATCCTTGATACTCCAATCTGAAACTATGACAGTGCCAAAACAAAAGCATTCACATTGCCTAAACTTACAAACAAGTATTTAAGTAAACTTAGCCAAAATACCAAACTTACCTCATAATTTGTAATATTTTACAATAAGAATAAAACTAATTTGCGAAAATCCTACCATGCTAAGCGTTTCTAGTGTCCACTCTGTAATCACAATATTACTGCAAGTAAACCACACAATAACCAAATTTTCTGTAAACTCAGCATTGTAATCCATAAAGAGAATAAACTTGAATTTGAATTACATGTAGGTGCTAATCAGCCAAATACAACCTAACCCAGCTGTTGGCCCGCGATCACAGTGCCCCTTTGACCTCTATTGCTGGCCTCTTGGCGCACCAGCCAACTCTGTCTTTCTGGTCTTCTGCAGCCCAGCCTTCCATCTCTGACTCCATTCCTCTCAGAGTGCTCCTGCCAGTTCTGTTCACCACAAGGGATCACCCTGGCATGTAATATTCTGCATATGTGTACAGAGTAAAGAATGGTGAAAAATGTGAAAATGGGTGTAAATCACTAGTTTTAATAAAGAATCAAAGCAATGAGAATAACACATTATAATGTATTTTCTTCAAGACTTTCTCCATAACGGTGGCCCTGTGGCGTGTGGCTAAAAGTCTCACGTTTTCGCACAGCATACCACAAGTGATTGTGTGCGTGCTTGTGCGTGTAACTCACCAAGTTGTGTTTGCAGGGGTCGATTCACAGCTTCCCTGGCCCCCGCCCTTCACTGGCCGCTACACGGTCACTCTTCCCACTCCATGAACTTTATCATACCTCTCCTTATAGCTAAGTATGGAACCTGCTTCCACTACATCACTTCCCAGACTATTACCACTTCCTGACCAACTCTGATGACTGAAGAAACACTACCTAACATCCCTTTGGTTCATCTGAATCTTCAACTTCCAACTGTGACCCCTTGTGCTTGTGTCCCATCCCCGCCCCCCCAAAACTGGAACATCTTGTCTCTGTCCAACCTGTTGGATCCTTTCATAATTGTATGTCGTTAACACAGTGTTGTGTGTGAGTGTGTGGTGTTGAGGTGGAGTTGTGTGTGTGTGTGTTGTGTTGTGTGTGTGTGTGTGTGTGTGTGTGAGTGTGTGTGCGACCCAAGGTAATATTTGTATCTTATAACCACTACAATAGAGAACCGATGTGGACGTGTGAATGCTCATTACTTTGTAATAAGTTTCATGAATGTAAACCATATATAGAAGTTGTAGATGATTCATTACCTTTGTAACTTGTCAGATTGTGCGACCAGATCTACCTGGAGTTTTCGGTCCACTTGGCATTTTACCAAACCAAATTTACCATGACCAAATTTGCCTGAAATTTCCTAATAACAAGTGGCTTCCATATGGCAGTATGTCATTGAATGTCATCTAGTCCTGTATACCATGTAACAAGTACTTATAGAAAATAAAGATATATTATTATTATTTATTATTATATTATTATTATTATTATATAATTTTATTATTATTATTACCTGGATTTGTACCTGGAGAGAGTTTCCGGGGGTCAAAAACGCCCCGCGGCCGGTCTGTGACAAGGCCTCCTGGTGGATCAGAGCCTGATCAACCAAGCTGTTACTGCTGGCCTGCACGCCAAACCAACGAAACGAGGCACAGCCCGCTTTGGTCAGGAACCGACTCTAGTGCTTGTCCAGTGCCAGCTTGAAGACTGCCAGGGGTCTGTTGGGTAATCCCCCTTATGTAGCTGGAAGTCATTTGAACAGTCCACGGGTGCCCCGGACGACTTATGTATGGTCTCTTAACGTGCTAGTACACCCCTGCTTTTCATTGGGGATGGTTGCATCGTCTGCCAAGTCGTTTGCTTTCGTAGTGAGTGAATTTTCGTGTGCAAGTTCGGTCACTATCCCCTCTAGATTTTCCAGGTGTATATAATCATGTATCTCTCCCACCTGCGTTCTCAGAAAATACAGGTTTAGGAACCTCAAGCTCTCCCAGTAATTGAGGTGTTAATCTCCGTTATGCGCGCCGAAGGTTCCGAGTACATTTTCTAGGACAGCACTTATCACTGCCTTGAAAGGTGCTGTTTTAAGTGTGCAGCAATAATTCCACCTAGATAGAATCAAGTGACCATGAAGAGTGACATCATTGGCTTGCCTCCCCTTAGTTTTGAAGTTTCTCATTATCCCAACATGTCATTTTCTAGCAGATTGCGATTGATACAATTTATGGTCCTTGAAGGTGAATCCTCCGACCAGATCACTCCCAGGTCTTTGAACGTAGGTGTTTCGCACTTTTGGGCCAGAAATTTGATTTGTACTCTGATGAAGATTATTTCCTCGGTTTACAATATCTGAGTAATTGAAATTTCTCATCGCTGAACTTTCATATTGTTTTCTCTGCAGCCCACTGAAAGATTGGTTGATGTCCGCCTGGAAGCCTTGAGTGTCTGTCAATGGAAGACACTGTCATGCATTCGGGTGTCATCTGCAAAGCAGACACTGTGCTGTGGCTGACGTCCATGTCTGTCAATAAGAGGATGAGGAACAAGATGGGACGAGTTACTGTGCCTTGTGAACAGAGCTTTCACACCGTAGCAAGCCTGCCTCGACTTTACTCCTGTTGACTACTACACTCCTGAGTTCTGTTAGTGAGGAAATTATAGATCCATCGACCGACTTTTCCTTGTTATTCCTTTAGCACGCATTTTGTGCGCTATACGCCATGGTCACACTTGTCGAAGGCTTTTGCAAAGTCTGTATATAATACATCTGCATTCTTTTTTGTCTTCTTTGCATCTAGGACCTGTCGGTAGTGAATCCAATAGTTGAGACAGACACAGGAGGCGACCTGTTCTAAAACCCATGTTGCCCTGGTTGTGTAAACTGCTGGGTTTTCTAGATGGGTGGTGATCTTGCTCCTTAGGACCCTTTCAAAGATTTTTATGATATGGGAATGTTAGTGCTATTATTATTAAATTATTATTATATTATTATTATTATTTATTATTATTATTATTATTAATATTATTATTATCACAAAAAACTTAATAAGCAGCTTAATTCAGTGTAGCTTGTGATAATGAGTCCTTTGGGCCATTTTTTTACCAAAACCGTCCCACAATAAAACAACGGTTTCTATAAACTGCTAAGTGAGGCAGGGCAAAAGTGTGAAAAATTTTTGAATTTTCCTAAATTCAGCATGTGTAAATTTGAATAATACTAAAAAATTGTGTAATAAAATGTAATGCCTGAATTGACCCTTTCGAGAAAATTTCCGAGTGAAGGGGGGGAGAGGTGGAGAACATCTACTGAGTGATCACAGACAGGTGGAGATGCCATATTGAAGGTGAACGTGTGAACACTGGTCCTTTAATTGTGCAATGTAATCGGGCGATCATCGAAGTTAAATAGGTGTTATTGTAAGTTTAAGAAATTGCTTGACACGTTCCGGCTGAAGAATGGGATACACAGTATGGAAAACCTTTACAATTCGGCAACCAGACCGGAAAAATAGAGACCAACCGAAGTCTCCCAGGAGCAGCACCTTAGCTAAGTGACACCCATAATGTATTTTTGCATTTGCCTCATAAATTCTAGCTGTTGTGGTAGTGTTAGGGTGTGTTTAAAAAAAATGATTCCAGTAATTAAATGGTAAGTGGGTTAAATACGAATTAACTTCTAATAACACTATTGTAATTTATGTATAGTTTAATATTCTTGTATATCCTAGGAAGCCTAATTATACACTTCACACTATAATTTACCAATATTGGGTATTAATGTTTAATAGCTGTAATTACTGAATTTAATATTACGTCTAGCTTTTTGGATGGGTGAGAAGTGGGCCATCGAAGGAGAATAGTCTGGCGACCTAACTGTGACAAAGTCCCACTTATCTCACTCAAATTACTTGCACGTAATAATTCATGTAGTTTAAATACCCTGTAAACCTCATGCAATAATTGCTTACATACTAATTCACAGTAAAGGAAACCTGCTCACGATATTATCAATCTACTATAACTTGTAATCTAACAACTTTCCATCAAATAAACCAGAGAATAAGCTACTGTAAAGCTCGTTTCCTTTTCTTTTTCTTTGGAGATAGAGTTTATCACAAACAATATGAAGCCCTGACAGCATGGGTTAGGCATGACCCAACCTTGCTCTCTCCTCCCCTCAGTGTGTGGATCTCAGATCTCAGATCCTTGATAAGTGCGTCTCTGTGTGCGTTTAGTCTGCTTTTTTCACTTTCCGTTCGGTCCTGAGGGCGATGATAAATTGCTTATGGGCGCTCTTCACCTCTGCCACTGAATGTTACGGCCTTCTTCAGCGACTCCGTCTGAGCCAGCAGGGACCGAACAACCTGTAGCCGGTACCAAAGGTAATATCAAAACAGGAGCAGAACCTTTTATCATGATTGTTCAGAAATATTAAGAGTTACATAATATATTGAAAACACTTTTTCAAACAATCTTGAAAAACTAAACATAACTCATCTCACACTATCTATACCACTGTACATTACACACCATCACGAACCAACACACAACCAACACCAACATGCATAGCCCGCATACACACTACCATATCTACACGTGAGCAAACACTAGAACCATATTAATAAAAATCATTCGGATACTGGACCTTGAGAAGAAGTGATCAAAAATCAGAGAACCGAACGTTTTTTCTAATCAGTGTTCGCTCGAGTGTTTGCTTACGTGGTCTTTTTGAAACCACCACACAAACACACACCAACACCACAATCTTCACCACCACCGCCGCCGCCACTGGCCACCATCGTCGTCATCACCACATTGAGGGGAAGAAAACTATTATAGTCTTAACCTCACCATGTTTGCCTGACGCTTGGCTCCACCGTCTCCCTCTCGATACCCACCCAACCTCTCCTCCTCTCTCACCTGTAAATGGAACCATAAACAAGTGCAGTAAAAATGAAGTTAACCAAAGAAACCTAGAAACTTACAAATTTATATCAAGTAGAAAGAGAAAGAGCAAACCAAACCATACCACGGGTGGGGGTAGAACCCGCGATCAGAGTCTCCCGACGCGGGTTTCATCCCTACCCGTGGTAGGTTGTTTGCAATCGTGTCATTACGATTTTGTGATTCCACGAGAAAGAGCTTTCACTTCAATAAATGTTTATAAATTCTCTGCCACGTGTAACAAGCCACTTATCCAAAATAATGTATTTTTATAATTTCCCCCCCCCCTAAAAAATTTTAGCCAGTTCATAAGAGCTGCAATTATGGACACCCTTATACTACAAAAATAATTGGAGAAAAAGATAATACATAGCCCGAATAACCATGAATGATAATTAAAATATGCTCGACCAAACCCACACAATCCATTTGAGGGTAAAGTTTTTAAGTTTAATAGATTATTATTCATCCCATACCCATCCTGTGGACGTTTAGGTAATATTAAAAAAAAATGAGAAAAACAAAGAGAAGAACAGCAATAGCAGAGAACCACACAGAGGAGAACTGTACAAGAAGTCTCCAGTACCATCACTTGAGCAGCGGCCAGATGTAGAATTTGACCCTTGATCTCCCTGAGGATGTTGCTGATTTGGTAAGAGGCAGGAGAGGACATCTGAGGGGTGGCTCGGAAACACTTTCCCAGCAGTGCCCACAGTAGCAACAAGGACGACTGTCAATAAACTCATGTTTTGATTGTATATGACTCAGCATTGGTTGATGGAGGTCATTTCAACACCGTCATCCAGTATACAAGCGTAGATCATTCAACACTCTCACAGTGTACACGATGAAGATCACTCATCCTACCAACACTGCCTATAATCATAGCAGCCGCTACAGTTATACTGATAACAAACATTTATACCGAGAGGTTATACTGATAACTCTCAGTTGAGCAAAGAAAGTAGATATGGCTTACAGATTCTTCCTCTTTTTATATGAGTACATGCTAACCTTCAGGAGGACTGCATAGGTGCTGGTTGAAGGTTTTGGTGACCTATGAAATTGAACCTTCCAACGTTCCCTTAGATCAGGACTGATTACACTCTCATTTCCTCGGACCTGTGCGTGATCCCTACCGGATCTCGTATGAGCTGGGGAGTATTTAACATTAGCAAATGATAGCATGCACCTGTAACTTTGTAATCACTTAATAGCGTGGAAAAAATTTTAATAGCTTTAATCTTGCACCCATACCCATCCTGTAGGTTGTAGTCCACCGTAAAAACCATACTCTGTGGCAGTAGTCACTCCCATACATTAGACAGTGGCAAGTAGTCACCCCTCCCATACATATACTGTGGCAGTAGTTTACCCATACCTATCCTGTGGACGGCATCAAAATATTATATTTAACCCAACATACTGGGGTCAAGGACGGGTCCTCGAACATTTCGTTAGCTACGCAAAACAAATTATTGATGGGAAACAGTTAACAAGCAAAGAGTTAGTTATACAATGAATGCAATCAGTTAAAGAAACTATACAATGAAGCATATTTAATGTTTTCGATAAGCGAAGTTGGGATTCCTTGGTAGAACCCGTCGCTTTTTTCACAACGTCTAAACTTTCTACATTGTGTATTTTAATTAAAAGTGAATAAAAAAGGCATCTAAAATTACAGAAAATCACTGTATAAGGAGCTACACCGTAGCTATGATCAGGGAGCCAACAATATGTAGTTGACTGGAAAATACTTTGAGATTAGCATCTTCTATAACGTTTTCAGCATCGTGGCCTGTATCAAAACAGAGATGCATTGTAATTTAATTAATTGGAGTAAAGGGGTTAAATGACAGAATGATAAATGCCTTCATAAATATGGCTTTTCCACGTAAGAAATGGTCTGCATCAAATGTGTCTTATTGGAAAACATTTTATTATTAATTTTATTAATATTAATATTATTATAATTATTAATTATTAAAGATAATTTCGAATGATGAAAGCAAATGTTATTTGTTGTCATTCTTGGTATATGCAATCTGATTTATTTGAAGATCAATACAATTTTTATATTCATTTGAATGAGTGCTCATTTTCTATGAAGAACGATGCACTAGCTCTAACGCAACGAAGGTCGTGGATAGCATGACGCAATAGTTCTAATGCGTGTAATCTGTCTACAGGAACCTTAGACAAAGGAACATAGAGGGCTTCACACATTCCACGACAGGACTCAGGCCCACGTTGAATAAATGCGGCACTAGCAAGGAACCACACTTTGATCAAGCCCTGACATAAACAACCTGAGAATCCCAATGTTCGTGATGAAGACTGTTTGTCGGAATTGAGAAGAGTTAAACTAATTCTAGAAGAGAACACCAGGAGGGACGAGTAAATTTAATAAGTTTATCATGTCCATTAGGCACGTCTGATTTTTAGATTTGTCTTTAGTACTTAGGTGGTAAATTGCCCATGATTAACCCAATACAGCCAATCAGGTGACCTATTTTCATAATCTTGACATTTACAAGATATCGAATTTGATAGCGGGAAGGGACATTGCGAGGAGGGGATAAGGTGACAAAATGATACTAATGACGATGGTAAAACTGATGATAGGGTGTAAGACCCTTGTTCATAAGAGAAAAGTCCCAAGTCCGATTCCACGGATCGAACGAGACTGAAGGGCAAGCTTCCTTACACCCCTGCCAACCTACATCACAAAAAGTACATGTTATTACAGACTCGTGGTCGCATCCATGTGGAAAATTGTTGTGCCTCATACTGTATGCCAGAATATCCCATACCTGTTTTAAGTTCATATGGGCCATATGCCAAGTGTATGCAAAGTATCAGTCCTCTTTAAGTATCCATGTTAGGCTTCATGCGTGCATCATCATTACCACTTCTCACTCTGCACACAGACAGTTCAAACACTACGTTCCTTGACCTTAAATCCGCTTTGATGTACCAACCGACATGTAACATTAGTGAACTTGCAGAATGGATGTTGTTAGGATGGCTTCTCCGCTGGAATTAAAGGGTCCCTGTCAACAGAAAGTCGTCTGTGTTGTTCCAGGACAATAAAGTGAACTAAAAGATTTTGAATTAGGAACCCACAGGGAGGTGTGCTTAGTCCCCACCTTTTCAACATTTTGATTAATCCGTTACTTTAATGATGCCTAGCATCCCCATCATTAATGGTTAGTTTTGCTGAAGACATAATATTCACACACCGGATTCCTACCACACCCAAAACAATTCTTAATCATGTACTAGCCTCGTGTCAGGACCTGGGGGTTAATAATCCTCAGGGGAAAAAACAGTTTAGAGAGTAGTGTGATACGCACAGGAGTCCTCCTCGCATAGAGGCACAGTTCGTCAGATCCATTGCATGATGGGTCTCCTTCTGAATATGTGAGAAGAACAGGTACCTAGGCTTTGAGGTCACTACTTGGACCTGTTTGTACGAAACTGTCGCCAATACAAAGAAGGCTGAGAGCACTTAGGTTGTGGCAGGTTTTTCATCCCGGTATGGTGCTAATGTTAAAATTGTGAAAAATGATGTATCTTGCTTATTTTAGGATCATTTGTTGAATTAAATCTGGGCGGCCACTACTTTGCACTCTGACAGACTGAAGCTGAGGGCTGGAAAAACAGCAAAACGAAGCAATGAGGATCATCCTAGGATGCCCTCGTCCGCCAAAATTTTTAAAATATGCGGAAAAAACTTAATATTCCAAGCATTAGAGATCGTGTTACTGAAAGAAATATCCTTAATTGGGTCAATATGCTTAGGCTATAGACCATTCAAACCCCTGCAACAGAAGCCCTCCAAACTTTCCTCAGCAACGTGAACATCCATCCAGATGGAACGAAAAAACTGGAAACCGACCTCCGCATGAACCAGCCTACATGATCTATTTCAAGTTAGACAACAGAGACATTTCCCTGCTTCCATGGGATTATACCCCATTCCGCAACTTACCAATTCCTCCATATCCCCCCAAAACTCTCTTAATCACAACCAAAGCTTCGTCTTGAAAGCCAAACATGAAGCCTTAAGCAGTATTGATAACATAATCACACAGAACACTCTTTCACAAATTAATTACGTCATGGTTCTGTTCACCAGTCACTGGTGCAGCAGGTATTGCTGCAGTTGTCAACCAGAGTATGCTCTCATAAAGACATTGGAGCACGGCATCAATAACTGGGCCACTACCCTTCAAACAGACTGTTTGCATACTCCCTTGCACTCAAATGTTGTCCTGTGAAGTTATTCTATTTATATGGCTAAATTTTAAATTCATTCACAATTTTGAGTACATGTCTTACATTTCCGCGACAAGTATTACTATAATATCCACAGAGCCCTACCAGTTTAGTACATCTCGGTTGATGGTAATGTTTTGGCAGTGAATGTTGAGGTGGAGGGCGCGACCTCTGCCTCTTGCAGTGAGGCAGCCAGCTGTAGTGTGTTGGGTGACAATACTTCTCCAGACTATGCACGCTCCTGCTGCACCCGTCCTTATCACCCCCCTGCAGGAGTATACTATTACTAGTCGCAATATAAATTATCATTTCACACTTCAAAGGACCTTAATTAGATTTATGAAATGTTGTAAAATATAAAAACACGACTACACGTACCTCAGGTTGGCTTTTGATTAGGTTTACACACAGGCTTAAACTTTTTTTCTTGTCATAGCTTCGAGAAAGATAGCTCTCGTTATAATTACACTCCTAAGAAACATCTTACCAAAATCATAAAAAAAAGGAATCTTCGAGGGGAAACTAGTACATTACAAAGAATACCATAATACTAGTAAACTATTTGTCTTAGGAGTCTTCAGCCAAACAAAACCCTCCCATTATTTTCCCCAGATGATTCAAATAGATCTTGATGAACATACAATCTTGTGACTTCCATATGACTATACGAGAGGTGTATAGAATTCTCGCTGGTTTCCGCCCATCACGAGAGGGGAGCCATACTCGACCCCCGTGATGTGTCTCGAAACAGCTGTGTAAAAAACACTCATGCGGAATTAGGGCATTTAGATAAGACATTTTACGCCACACAAGGCATAACGTTGGATCGATAAAGACTCCTGGTGCACGAAAGGGACTCATTAAAAAATGTTCTAGTTACTGCTATGTTTTCCTTTCTCACATACACCTTCTCTTAGCTTGGAGACTTCAACACCAACCATGCTTACTAATGATCAGCCTGTAACTGATTTTCATCAACAATATGAACAACACACTTCTCATACAACAATAAACTAAACCACCAGGCACACTGAAGACAAGGCAACCATAATAGACCACATAGCTATGGACCAAATACAAGCCACCCTTAAATCAGAGGATAATCACAGATAGCACTACAGACGCACTACCCAACCTTCCTCCTGACATACATAGCAAACCACCACTTGAATACAACAAAGTCTCATTTAGACTCCATGACGAGCCCTCAGTAAGGAAGATCACGAGCTGACCTTGAGACTGTTGATTGGCCCTACAGAATTCTCCAAGGCCCAATGGTATTGATGGACTGAGAACAGACATTTTTCTAAACAAATTAACTTAGACTATACAACAAACATTGTCCTATAAAACAAAACAGAATCACAAACAAAACGGCTTGGTTGCCCATGCTAACCAGCACCATTCTGAAATCCAATGACAAGAAACTCCAATATGAAAAGCAATAATAGAAACAGGGCTTAATACACAAAGATACTCTTAACACTATTCATCAGCTCTCATCAAAGTGATAAAAAACCAAACAACTAATACTACTCCAGTAGATTCACAACACTAGAGTAGATATAAAAATACATGGAAAACACTCTCTAGATACTAGGGACCCACAAAACTGAGAAAACCAATAATATTTGTCCTAACTAAACCTAATGAAACACCACTACAATCCCACTGACACAGCTAACAAGATAAACGACTTCTTCTCAAACATAAGGATCTAATCTCTCCAGTAAAAATCCCACTACCAATACCCTATGCCGGGACTACCTAAGATGGAAATTTCCCTAATCCGTCTATCTTGCACCAACTGAGCCCACGAAGTCATGAGATCATAAATCACTTAAAAATAAATTCGGGAATCTTCCTCATGTCCCACCATTACTGTACAACGAGCGGCCCATGTCCTTTCGCATGCTATTTCATTACTTTTTAACATCAATAGAGACTATCACCTTCCCGAAACTACCAAGAGGCAAGGGTTACACCAATACATAAAGGTGGTGACCCTACAGACTTAAAGGAACTATAGGCCAATATCTAACTTACCCATTGCTATCCAAAATCTTTGAGAAACTCGTGCACAGGATACTGTATTCATTTATAACGCTCCAAACATACTCCAACCCCTGCCATTTGGATTCAGAAAAATAAAAGCACTAATGATGCAATCATAAAAATCAAGATCTGCTTTATACAGCATTGGCAAATAAGGAATAATCCACAGGAATTTTTAATGACCTAAGAAAAGCTTTTGACACAGTAGACCACGACATCCTAACCCACAAACTTGATCACTACGGTATAAGAGGGCCCATTGCGTCTTGCTAATTTCAATCTACATTACAAAAAGGTTAATCCATTACAGTCACCATTAACGACACAGCATCAGGCCAACACGGCCACTTGATACTGGAGTTCCGCAGGGAAGTGTCCTTGGTCCCCCTGCTTCATCCTCATATACATCAATGGACCTTCCAAAACGTATCCCAACACCTGAAACCCAATCTCTTTGCTGATGACACGACATATGTCATCTCTCACCCTATCTTGCCACCCTCAACACCATTGTGAATGAGCGCGATTAAAATATCGACTTGAAGAACAGCCAATAAACTAACGCTTAACACTGACAAAACCAACTAACTATTATGTTTGGTAGCAGAGCAGGAGATGCACAAATTAACATAAAGATTGACAACACACCTAATTTACCAGAAATAATGGGGGAAAATTCTAGGCTTATACCTTGACAACAACTGAATTTCAGCACCCCATAATATCCAGCATATAGCCCAAAAAGGTATTCCAAAAAC
>NC_069492.1:24097121-24135441 GCF_026875155.1 Cherax quadricarinatus
GCACAGTCTTTCCTGTCGAAGAGGTAAACATTTCAGGGTAAAAAGTTTACAGGGGGTTTGCATTTTCCTGTTGTCATATGGGCATGGCATTTTCTAGGGTGGTCATAGTTGCATGCCCCAAATCTTTTTTCCCATTTCCCATGCCAGCAGATACCAAGTGCATAGTATGTGCACAGGCTGGTTTCCGCTTCCCTTTGGGGTTTCTGTGACTGTATTCCCTTTTGGGTGAAATGTTTCCCTGTCCTTACTTCTACATCCCTAGCACCAACAATGGAGCTCCCACCAGTTGTTTTTGGTAATTTATCCTCAGTATTGCTATTGGAGTCCTCTTGTTTGCTATTTCCTGCGGTATTTCTAGTTTGCAATATTGGTTTTATCTTATCTTTCACTACACTTGTTTCCCTACTATGGCTCCTGTCCCCTATGAGGTCATTTATATGTATTC
This sequence comes from Cherax quadricarinatus, assembly GCF_026875155.1. Classification (NCBI taxonomy): domain Eukaryota; kingdom Metazoa; phylum Arthropoda; class Malacostraca; order Decapoda; family Parastacidae; genus Cherax; species Cherax quadricarinatus. Next base: position 24,097,567 of record NC_069492.1, read on the forward strand.
CTTCCTGCGTATAATTCCCGACTACCTGGACAAAATCTCCAGCTTCACCATTACTGTCTCCCAGGACAGCACCTCCAGACTCTCCAGACTCTCAAGACTTTTAATATCAAAGTTGTATTTAAAAATCTTGATACAGTAAAAAACTTTTGATAAAGAATTCCCCCCAAAATATGATGGATGTGTCTATAAGATTCCTTGTAAAATTTGCGATAAAGTTTATTATGGTCAAACTGGTAAAAATCTCGAACTAAGATTAAAACAACATAAATATAGCATTAAAACTGGACAAGACTCCAATGCTCTATTTATTCATGTGAGAGATTTTAACTATAAAATTTATTTTCAAAAAGTTGAGAAAGTTGTATCAAGCAAGTCCATGGTCGACAGGAATATAATTGAATCTTGTTTCATAAAAAGCAGTTTTGACAATAATATGAATATTTTCTTTGGTTTATATAAATTAGATCCATTTATAATTAATAGAATTTGGGAAGAATTTAATAACACATTGGACAAATAATAAATTTTAAAATTCTTAATTCTTGGGTAGAATAGTTTGTTGGTGGATTGTGTGAAGGACCTGTCTAGTTGGGCCAGGGGGCCTGCTGCAGTGTTGCTTTTCTTACGAACCGCGCGTCAGGTGTTGCTTTGTTTTGCATTACTTTCATTGTTCCTTGATAATGTGAGTAGTCACGAAATCGCTTGGAATTTCTATATTCTTTCACAGTGGTTGTTTTGTAAATATATATATATATATATATATATATATATATATATATATATATATATATATAAATATATATATATATATATATATAAATATATATATATATATATATATATACAGAGTTCAGGTATTAACGTTGATGTTTGATAAATATGGTGAGTAAAATGTTTCAAAAAATATTCCTCCTTAGAATAATGCTTTTATGTTCATTTCTCTAACTAGGTTCTTGACTTGTAACTTTCATGACAGGCAGCTGTGTATAACTTTCATGACAGGCAGCTGTGTATAACTTTCATGACAGGCAGCTGTGTATAACTTTCATGACAGGCAGCTGTGTATAACTTTCATGACAGGCAGCTGTGTATAACTTTCATCAGACAGCGCTGTGTAAAACTTTCATACAGGCAGCTGTGTAAATTTTCATGACGGGCAGCGTGTATAATTTTCATGACAGGCAGCTGTGTAAAACTTTCATGACGGGCACGGTATAATTTTCATGACAGGCAGTGTGTAAACTTTCATGACAGGCAGCTGTGATAACTTTCTGACGGGGCAGCTGTATAACTTCTACGGGCAGCTGTGTAAACTTCATGACAGGCACTGTGATAACTTTCAACAGGCAGCTGTGTAAAACTTTCTTGACGGCAGCTGTGTAAAAATTTTTCTTGACGGGCGCTGTGTATAACTTTCTGACGGGCACTGTTAAAACTTTCATGACAGCACTGTGTAAACTTTCATGACAGGCAGCTGTGAAATAACTTTCATACGGCACGTGATTTTTTTCATGACGGCGCTGGGGATAACTTTCATGACAGGCAGCTGTTAAATTTTCTGCAGCACCGTGTAAAACTTTCTGACGGCGCTGTGTAAACTTCTGACAGGCACTGTGTATAACTTTCATGACAGGCAGCTGTGTAAATTTTCATGACAGCAGCGTGAAATTTTTCTTGACGGGCAGCTGTGTATAATTTTCTGACAGGCAGCTGTGAAATAACTTTCATGAAGGCAGCTGTGTAAATTTTTCCCATGACAGGCACGTGTAAACTTTCATGACAGGCAGCTGTGTATAATTTTCATGACAGCAGCGGATAACTTCATGACAGCAGCTGTGAAAACTTTCATGACAGGCACCGGTTAATTTTCATGACAGGCAGCGGTATAATTTCTGACGGGCGCTGTGTATAATTTTTCATGACAGCAGCGTTATAACTTTCAGACGGGCAGCTTTTATAACTTTCTTGACAGGCAGCTTTTATAACTTTCTTGACCAGGCAGCCTGGTATAACTTTCATGAAAACAGCGGATAACTTTCAGACAGGCCGGTAAAATTTTCATGACAGGCAGCGTGTAAACTTTCAGACAGGCACGGTATAACTTTCATGACAAGCAGCCCGGTATAATTTTCATACGGGGCAGCGTGTATAACTTTCATGACGGGCAGCCGTGTATAACTTTCAGACGGCAGCCGTGTATAACTTTCAGACAGGCAGCTGTGTAAACTTCAGTATAAGTTTAAAAAATTTTTGGCCCGAATTTTAAAAAATTTAAAAAATGGCTATATCTTTATTTTTCACAATTTTTTTTTTGAAATAAACAAAATATTCAAGCCCTAATATATCGGTTGGGAAAGAAAAGCGTTACCAGGTTTACTTAACTTTTTTTAATGAATAACTGCATAAATTTATAAATTTCTCGTCTTCCATTTAGCTTAAATTTTTTTTTAGAGGGATCCATTCTTAAAACAAAATTCGTTCCATTTTTACTCCCGGATAAATGTTTCCCAGTACCCTTTTAATCTTTTTTAAGTGATGCTTTATTTATTGCTACTGGAAACAAAGTTTATTTTAAAAAAAAAAATAATCGCTAAAATCATGCATCAATGCATAGACCTACTAACCAGTTTACAAGGTGGAAGCCAAGGGCGTTACCAAAGCCCGAGTCACACCGGTATTATCACTGACCCCCCAAAGCCGATTCCCTGAAACTTATAGTGAAAAAAAGCATTAATACGATAATAAATTTAATAAAAAATCGTTATAAAAAAAACCCTTTGTAAATTTAAAATTTCCCAGGTAAAATTTTGGTCAGAAATATAATTGAATAAAACATTTTTTCTTCAAGACGTTTAAGGGTTGGAGTTCTTGGGGGGTCAGAAAAAATGACTTTAAATTTCCCTTTTTAGTCATTAAAAAATACATATAATAGAGACCATTCTGTGAGAGAAAATTGAAGTTATCTAAGTAATTAAGAAAAATTAGAAAGCAATGCACTTTCTTTGGAGAGGCTGATGAGTCAAGTTCCCCGAAAAAATCACAAAGTGTAAACATTAACGCTTTCAGCAGTAAACTAAAAAATTAGTTGAAAGAAAAACCTTCAGGGCAAATTTTGTAAAGGTTTTTACACTAGGAATTTAAGCTATTTACACTGGTTTTTGACCCCCATATTATAAAAATAAATAATAATAATAAAATAATTTAAAAATAATACTTACACTTCCCTTATAAAACTAAATGCCTAAATTCCTTCAGTGTTTTATGACGTTTTGTTTTGGCTTTTTTTTTTTTTTTTTAAACAAAAAGAAAAACCTAAGTACAAGATTATGACCTAACTTGATAAGAGAGAAAATTGCTTAAACCCAAAAAAAGGAAAAATAATATACCACATTACCCTGAACCCCAAAAAAAAATTTTTGTCACTATGTAAAATTTAAATAATTTGTTCTTAATCACTTTAATTTAAAAGATAAAGGAAAAAAGCGAACCTTCCATAGGCCTAGTTCTTACACCAGAATATTAAAAATTTTTTAGTAAAAAACCCCTGATTTTTAAATTGTCGAAAGAATTTTTGACAAAAGAAAATTTGCTCATTAGCTTGTTTGGGAGTAAAAATACTCACCTTCATGTCGGCTCTGAACAGGGGAAATACACAGGAGGGGCCACAGAGCATTTAAAGCGCCATGCAGGAGACAGGCCCAAGGCCTGACCACACACCCTGATGGCGCGGGGTCCCCCCAAACATAAAATCGAAACCCCTTTGTCCAGCGTCCCCAAAAAAACTTAGGTTGCCCTGGAAAAACCTTTTTTTTTGAAAAACTAAAACGTTTAGCACTTGTTTGCATAAGTGCAGTCCTCACAGATATGAGGTTCGAAGGTAAGTACTAAAGACCACCCGGGGTAGTACAACAGTAAAAAAGGGTTTTTTGGGAAAAAAAAAAAAAAAAAAAAAAAAAAAAAAAAGGGGGGGTGGGATAAAAGAGAAAAATAAAGTACCCCAAAAAAAAAAGGTTTAAATTTTTGAATATTTTCTCCCAACCCCCTTTTTTTTTTATCTATTGCTTTATTAATAAACTCTTTCGCTCAGAATCAAAACAAAGTTTAAAGGAGTTTCCCCCACTCCTCGAGGGTAAATGGCCCCAATATTAGAAATTTCCCCTCTGATCATGGGGCCCAAAATAAAGTGGCTCCCTTTTGGGTCCCTTGGCATTCTGGCCCATTTTTTAAGGAAATTGCTTTTTTCCCCTACCCAAATCCCCCTGTCCCAGGGACAAAAAATCTTTTTGGGAATGTTTTATTTTGATTGTACCCCCCCCTTGGGATATATTATTATATTTATTAAATAATAAAATATTAATATTTATATTAAATTTAAAAAATTAAAAAAGGTGGGGTTTTTTGTGTTTTTGTTGGGTTTGTGTTGGAAGCTACAAGATTAATGGAAGTTGTAATGGTTTTTGGTGAAAAAATTTTGGGACGAACGGCCCCTTGTAAAATCTTGTTTTTGGGTACAAATTTTTACCTTACATTATTTTTGTTAACTGGGGAAAAATAAAAACATATGTTTTGTTGGCTAGGGCTTTTTTGGGGAAAAACTTTTCTTTTTTAACGGGGGCTTGTTTCTGGTAGTGGTGTGATAACGAGATAACTTTTTTGTCGGAGTTTGGGGGCTGTATACCTATGTAATGAAGAATTTGGTAGAAAAACACTTTATGCTTAACTTTGTTCTTTTTTTTTTTTTTTTTTTTTTTCCCCAAATTCAAGAGAAAGTTGGTTTTCCTTTTCCTTGGGGGGGGGAAACAGTGGGGTAGGGTTTTTTTGCCATGAATTTTCCCTTATCAAAAATTCAAAAATAAAAATAATTAAATTAAAAAAATATTTAAAAGTCCGGGCCTTTTTTCCCAAGGGCTTTTTTGTCTTCCCCAAGGAGAGGGGGCCCCCTTCCAATTGGGTATTTTTAATTGCCCTTTATCTTTTGGGTTTCACTTAAGAGGATGTCGAGGTACAATAACTTGATTAATTTCTACTTTTCATAAGGGGTCAAAAAAAATCACAAGTATAAAATTTATGACCTTTAATATATTCTTCCTTAGAACATATCAATAATAAAATATTAAGTTTTCCTCTCGTATCTGACGAGTGAATAATTGTATTTACACATAAATATGTACAGGACCTTAAGGATTCATTTCTAATTACACGAATAAAATTAATAATATTTTACCTGGAGGTTTTCAGATCATCGGTGAATATATCAAATAGTTGACATGGGATGTCATGTGCAGGTAAGTCCCCCACGAGCACCTTAAGTATGATCTAAGGGAACACGGCTCTGTTACAACGGAGGACTTCCAAGCAATGCACCCTGAGCTGTAGATCGGCTGCTACTGACTGTAGTGGGGGAGGGGTGACCTGACATAAGGTAGGTCATGTGACATACGTTTAGAGGGTGAGCGTGTTAACCAGAAACTGGCTGTTACCAAGTACTTCACATATCGCACTGTTACACCTAACCTAAATAATTTTACTATGTACACAAATTTACATGACTCCGTTTGGTAACTCATATGAGGCCACAGATAATATTATACAGTCGGACTTGCTCATTTCAGCTACTAACAAGCAAGTTCGCAATATGATATTAAGTGACACTGGCTCGAAATAATGCATAAGTTGACCAAGCGTAACACCTCCCCCCCCCCCCCCCCTCACGACCGCAGGTCGTAATAATAATTTCAGGTGCGAGAGGTCTTGAATGATGTCTTGTGGGTAAATTGTTCTATGTACATCTAGGACTCATCTCAGCTCAATGCTCCAACCAGAGGGGACATGTGGAATCAGTTCACAGGTCATCATAGACTGTAAAAATAACAAAAATTAATTTGGAACAATACATTTCCGTGCCTAGGTTTGAGTGTCATTTAGGGAAATGAAAGGGTGTCAGAAATTACATTATCTTTCTCTTTTATAGAATTTAAAGAAATTGAATAGGGCCATTCTTTGATTTCACAGAGCTGATAAATGCTAATGGGTTGTGGTCAGAATAAATCATTATGGTATAAGGGAAAGATCCTACATACACGTCAAAGTGTTCTAGGGACACCACCAATGAATAGTTAAGTTACGTCAATCTGAAGATGAAAGGTTGGGAGAACTCAGGGCTTCGCAACACAATAGAGGCAGAAAGTAGTCTTTTTAATTTTCCAAAAGCTAGATCACAATCAGAAGACCAGGTAAATTTAGTTTAAGACTTGTGGCTTCGGTTAAAGGAAAAGCAATTTGAGCAAAATTGGGGCTAAAACGGCGATAGTTGCAAAATTGGGGCTAAAACGGTGATAGTTGCAAAATTGGGGCTAAAACGACGATAGCAGCCGGCCATTTCTAAGAATCTTTGCACTGCCTTACAGTCTTGTGGTACAGGGAATTCGATAAGGGACTTGACTTTGGCGTCTTGAAGGGCTACCTCGCCCTCACCAATCCGGAACCCTAAATATTTAACTTTGGCTTGTCCGAATTCACACTTAGACAAGTTGATTGTGAACTTGTACTGGTCCAAGAGGTCAAATAAGGCTTGGAGTTGCCTCATGTGTTGATCCCAACTATCACTAAAAATCACCAGAGCTTCCAGATAGGCTTCTACTCCTTTCAAGTCTTTTGTCATTTGAGTCATCAGACGTTGAAACATTGAACTTGCGTTACAGAGTCTGAATGGCATGACTCAGTAATTGTATAGGCCGCCTCGCACCACAAAAGCTGATATTTCCTTCGCCTTAGGTGAGAGAGGCACCTGGTAATATCCACACAACAAATCCAACTTGCTTATGTATTTGACTCCGGTCACTTGATCTATTAAATCGTCGATTCGTGGGATAGGGAATCCATCAGGAATAGTAAGGGAGTTAACTTTTCTGAAGTCGGTGCACATTCGTTTGGTCCCATCGGGTTTAGGCACCAGCATGGTGGCCCGGTGGCCTGGTGGCTAAAGCTCCCGCTTCACACATGGAGGGCCCGGGTTCGATTCCCGGCGGGTGGAAACATTTTGACACGTTTCCTTACACCTGTTGTCCTGTTCACCTAGCAGCAAATAGGTACCTGGGTGTTAGTCGACTGGTGTGGGTCGCATCCTGGGGGACAAGATTGAGGACCCCAATGGAAATAAGTTAAGACAGTCCTCGATGACGCACTGACTTTCTTGGGTTATCCTGGGTGGCTAACCCTCCGGGGTTAAAAATCCGAACGAAATCTTATCTTATCTTATCTTATCTTAGCATGAACGGTGAGGCCCATGGACTAAGACTGGGTTCAGCTAATCCATTTGCAAGCAACCAGACCACTTCCTTTTCTAATTTTGCTTGCTTCGAAGGGCTCACATGGTAGGGGGGCTGCCTAATTGGAGTGTCCACCTTGAGAGTTATCTCGTGATAACTGAGGGTATAAGTTTTCGGAATGTCCCCAAATAATTGAGGATACCGGTGAATCAAAGCCTTCATTTCCAGTCCTTTTTCTGATTCTAGGGACACCAACATCGTCTCTAAATTCTGCAAAGCTTCTGAATTTTTCAGGAGTATGGGAATTCTTAATTCCTTGTCTCCTGACCGGGATGTTTCTTCCCTCTGATTAGGCAAACATGCACTGATTGGAGAAAGCAGGGAAATGTAAGCTTTAATCAGGTTTAGATGATAAATCCGTTCGGAGTTTCTTCTCTTGGGTGTTGTTATCACATAATTCATGTTGTTCACTCTTCTTACCACCTCCAACAGGCCTTCAAACTTCGGTTGAAGGGGCTGACCCGGAGTGAATCGTTAAACTAGTACCTGATCTCCAGGTTCAAATGTCTGGAGTTTCGATCTTCGGTCATACTGTCGTTTCATTTTTATTTGAGCTTGTTTCAAATTCTCGGTGGCTAATGCACGAGCTACTGAGAGACGATTCTTTATGGCCTCAGGAGAGGACAAAGGTGGGGCCAGTTTCATCCATCCAGGCCTCTTTGAGCATCAACATAGGTCCTCTAACTTGGTGCCCAAAAATGAGTTCAAATGGAGCTAATCCTAAACTCTCATGTACACTCTCTCGGAGGACGAACAACAGGAGTGAAATCCCATCATCCCTATCTTCCTGAAATTGCTGGCAATAGGATCTAATCATTACTTTTTATGGTTTCATGAAACCTTCCAACAACACCTTGTGATTGTGGGCGACAGGCTGTAGCAAACTTTGATTTCGTTCCTACGTAAGACAAAGCGTTTTGAAAGCATTTAGGAGTGAAATTGGTTCCTTGGTCGAACTGTACTTTTTCAAGGAAACCGAACTGAGAAAAAAATTTTAGTGCCTGAGCATTAATTTTCCTTAGGGGAATGGCCTCGGGATATCTGCACGATAGTGAAAAGATATTGGTTCCCTTTCTTCATGTTAGGAAGTGGCCTAACACAGTCGATCACTATCCTGGAGAATGGCTTTCCACTCACTGGAATTGGAATGAGGGGGCTAAAGGAGGATTATGTGAGGGTTTGCCAATTAACTGACACGTGGGACAACTTTTCACATATTGCTTTATCTTTTCCTGCATTTTGGGCCACGAAAAATGTTTAGCAATTTTGGCAAACGTCTTCTTTTGCCCTAGATGGCCTCCAATGGAACTATTATGAGCTATTTCACAGACTAAGTCTCTGAAAGACATAAGCAGCACAATTAAAGGTTCGCCACCAGAAATTCTCCTTTCTTTCAGCACTTCCTTGTCTCAAAAGAAACATGGGGTTGACTTACTTGCTTCTGCCACAGGGACGGTGTTTTTCCGAATATTCTCCAGAGAGGGGTCACAGTTTTGCTCTTCCATCAGGACTTTCCGATCTGGTAGGATCCTGTCAGACGAGGGAAAAATCACAATACTCGTTACCTCCTCGGAAGTGATGCATCGGCTGGGGTTAAGTCACTGAACAAATTTCCTAATTCCACATCGGCACTATCATTCACAGTTTTGGAAGAGGCGTCTACGCCGTTCCGGTTAGACATGGCACTGGTCATCACACTCAAAGGAAACAGTGAAGGGTCTCCTTATGGGCCTCTACTGCATAATGATCCTCAGTTCCATTTTCCATGACTACTCGCTCCTTACTTATGAAGTGCTTTCAAGAACATTTCCTACTAATAAGGCGACGTTTTTTTATAGGAAAACTCGTAATGGAAATTCCGACGGATACCCAACCTTTAAAGAATGGGGTTATCAGGTAAACTTTATATGGAGGTACTCTCAAAGAGGTGCCCCCAAAGGCTTCTAACAGCTCATCTAGTCCAGTGTAGGAACTCCTGGGGAGATCCAATATTCCTTCCCGAAGCAGGGTTAGATAAGAACCTGTGTCTCGAAAGGAGCTTATCTCGGTCAATAGTTGATCGGTAATTCCCATTTTACTTAAAGAGAAAAAAGGTGGGAACACAGAGAGTCAGCTAGCGGGCGTAGTTTCCCTTGGTTTTTCGTTTTTCCTCGATAATTTTCAAGAGTCGCTGTTGCGTTGAGTAGTGTAGATGAGTTAAGAGGGAAGGCCGTGTATTCGGTTGTTTCCTAGGTCGTCTCTGCGTTTGAAACACTGAGACAGTTTGTGTCCCTCCTTTGCACAATAAGAGTATTTCATTCTCGCTGAAGGTGATTTGGACCATGTGCAATTCTTTCCTGGTAATTTTCTGGTTTCCCTGAAGGGGTCTTCTACTCGGGAGAGATAGAGCTCTGAGTAGCCGGTAAGTGGATTACTCTTCAATGGTGTTTTACCTTTGAACGGCATTGATTTCACGTTTTCCGAATCGCGTCCCCTAGGGACGAGTCTTTGAGACACCTCGAAATTATCTGCTAAAGCAGCAGTTTCTTCCAGAGAGTTTTTCGGATGATATATGAGTTGTTTCTGTAATTCTCTAAGGAGATTTGCATGAAAATCCTCTAACAGAGTTATTAATATCAGACCCTCTAAAGAGTGGACACCAGCGGCTCTAGACCAACGATCTAGTGCGGTTACCTTGTCTCGGGCGTAGTCAACATATGATTGACCAAGCTGACGTTTCACCGAACGAAAAGCCATCTGGTAATTTATGGGGAGTAGATCATAAGAACTCAATATGGTTCTCTTCACCACCTCGTACTGTGTATATTGCTAGTAGGGAAGGGACTTGCTCATTTTAGTTTATTAACAAGCACCACAACTATGTAAGTACACACACACACACACACACACACACACACACACACACACACACACACACACACACACACACACACACACACACACACACACACACACACACACACACACACACGCACACACACACGCACACTCACTCAGATATATAATTATATATATATATTATATAATATATATATATATATAATATATTTTATATATTATATATATATATATATATATAATGTGTGTGTGTTGTGTGTGTGTGTACTCACCTAGTTGTACTCACCTAGTTGAGGTTGTGGGGGTCGAGTCCGAGCTCCTGGCCCCGCCTCTTCACTGATCGCTACTAGGTCACTCCCCCTGAACCGTGAGCTTATCATACCTCTGCTTAAAGCTATGTATGGATCCTGCCTCACTACATCGCTTCCCAACTATTCCACTTCCTGACTACTCTGTGGCTGAAGAAATACTTCCTAACATCCCTGTGATTCATCTGTGTCTTCAACTTCCAACTGTGTCCCCTTGTTACTGTGTCCAATCTCTGGAACATCCTGTCTTTGTCCACCTTGTCAATTCCTCTCAGTATTTTGTATGTCGTTATCATGTCCCCCCTATCTCTCCTGTCCTCCAGTGTGTGTGTGTTGTGTTGTTGTGTGTGTGTGTGTTGTGTGTGTGTGTGTGTGTGTGTGTGTGTGTGTGTGTGTTGTGTGTGTGTGTGTGTGTGTACTCACCTATTGTACTCACCTATTTGTGGTTGCAGGGGTCGAGTCCTGCTCCTGGCCCCGCCTCTTCAAACCCGGGTTTCTACTAGACCCTCTCTCTCCCCGCTCCATGAGCTTTATCAAACCTCGTCTTAAAACTGTGTATGGATTCCTGCCTCCACTACGTCATTTTCTAGGCTATTCCACTGCCTTACAACTCTATGACTGAAGAAATACTTCCTACTATCTCTCTGACTCATTTGTGTCTTCAACTTCCAATTGTGGCCTCTTGTTTCTGTGTCCCCTCCCTGGAACATCCTGTCCTTGTCCACCTTGTCTATTCCACGCAGTATTTTATATGTCGTTATCATGTCTCCCTGACCCTCCTGTCCTCCAGTGTCGTCAGGCCGATTTCCCTTAATCTTTTCTTCATAGGACATTCCCCTTAGCTCTGGAACTAACCTTGTTGCAAACCTTTGTACTTTCTCTAGTTTCTTGACGTGCTTTATCAAGTGCGGGTTCCAAACAGGTGTTGCATACTCCAGTATGGGCCTGACATACACGGTGTACAGTGCTTGAATGATTCCTTACTAAGGTGTCGGAATGCTGTTCTCAGGTTTGCCAGGCGCCCATATGCTGCAGCAGTTATCTGATTGATGTGTGCTTCCGGAGACATGCTCGGTGTTATACTCACCCAAGATCTTTCTCCTTGAGTGAGGTTTGCAGTCTTTGGCCACCTAGCCTATACTCTGTCTGTGGTCTTCTGTGCCCTTCCCCTATCTTCATGACTTTGCATTTGGCAGGATTAAATTCGAGAAGCCATTTGCTGGACCAGGTGTCCAGTCTGTCCAGGTCTCTTTGAAGTCCTGCCTGGTCCTCATCAGATTTAATTCTCCTCATTAACTTCACATCATCTGCAAACAGGGACACTTCTGAGTCTAACCCTTCCGTCATGTCGTTCACATATTCTTTGAATCTCATGTTAAGCTCCTCACATGTGTGTGTGTGTGTGTGTGTGTGTGTGTGTGTGTGTACTCACATATTTGTGGTTGCATGGGGACGAGTTACAGCTCCTGGCCCCCGCCTCTGAGGCGGGGCCAGGAGCTGTAACTCGTCGCTACTCACTGGTCGCTGTAACTGGTCGCTACTAGGCCACTCTTCCTGCTCCATGAGGTCATGAGCTTCATCATACCTCTTAAAGCTATGTATAGATCCTGCCTCAATTACATCACTTCCCAGATAATTCAACTTCCTGACAACTCCTGAAAAAATAAATTCCTAACACCCTGTGATTCAGCTGAGTCTTAAACTTCCAAAATTTGACCCCTTGTTCGTGTACCACTCTGGAGCATACTGTCCTCTGTCCATTTTGTAAATTTCCTCTCATACTGTATATGTCGTTATAATATCCCCCCTATCTCTCCTGTTCTTCATTTGGGGGCAAGTCGACTTTCCTTAACCCTCCTCGTGGGGCACCCCCCTTAGCCCGGGACTATCTTTGCTGCAAACCTTGCACTTTCTCTAATTTCCTTACATGCTTTGGCTAGGTGGGGGTTCCCAAAACCCGTGCTGCTACTCCATTTGGGGCCGACATGCACTGTACAGGACCCGAACGTTTCCTTATTAAATTTTTCAAATGCTATTCTTGGTGGGCTGGGCGCACACATCTGCACAGCTTTTTGTTGATGTGCGCCTCATAATGCCCCTTTGTTAACACACCCCAAAATCCTTTTATTTGATGGGGTTTTGGGGTCTCGGGGCCCCCAATTGTACTCTGCTACGTCTTCATTGCCCTTCCCCAATCTTCAGATTTTGCACCTATGGGGTTAAACCCAGGGCGAGTTTCCAGCCCAAACCTGCAGCCTGTCAGATTCCCTGAAATTTCTGCCTGGTCCCGTCCGTTTAAATTCTTCCATAAAACTTCACATCACTGCAAACAGGGACATTTCTAGTCTTTCCCTTCCATCATGTCATTCACAACAGAAACAACCCCGTCCTAGACGACCCCTTGAGACCCCCCCGTCCGGGCATCCACTCTGACCCCTCATCACTTACCATACTCCTGATGTCTTCCCTACAGGTATTCCCGACCCATTACAGTCCCTTTCCCTGTTTACCTCCTGGTTTTCCCATTTAGCATTGTCAATGTGTTAAAAATTTTTTTGGTTAGGGCACACATACACCTCTGCTCACTCTTCAGAATCCGGGGAAGATTTATCCGCCCCATTGCCATTGAACACTATTCGCTTGCACCTCTTCACTTCTTCCAGGGTTGTATTATTGTGTCCAACACCTATGGGTACTCCACCTCCATTTTTTCCGGAACCCCTTCTGTCTCCTCTTTAAAGCTTTTTTGAATCTCATGTTAAGCCCTCACATACTTTCTCGTTTCCTTGTATCTCCTTTCCTTCCTTCCCAGCCTGTTTACTTAGTCCTTGACTGTTGTGTTCCTCCGGATGTGGCTGTAAAACACTTCGGGCAGATCGGCTTTTGCTGTTATTTCATTTTCATACCTGTCCATATTCATTTCGGGGCTCTAGACGCTTTCCTTATTCTCCTGGTCCTTTGCTTTCTATACTTCTTCCATTCCCTAGCACACTTGTTTTTGGCCTCTCACCCCTTTTGAGTGAGCCAAGGGCTGACACTGGCCTTCTCATTATTTCTTTTACCCGGGGTACAAACCTCCCCCAGCCCCTTTCCCAAATTTTGTTTCACATTTTCCATCAAATCATTTACGTTTTTCCCTTTCCATTCTCTGTCCCCAAAACTTCGGCGGGAAATTTTTCATGCCTGTGTAGCCCCCTTTTTTGTAGTTTGGCTTCTTTTCATCCTGCCCTTTCCCTGCACCCTCACCAATTGTAACCACATTTTTTCGAAGGTCAAATCACGGGGTCACGGGCCCCAAAAAAGGGGTCTTTCATATGTAGGCCTCAACCTCCTGCTCAAGGTAAATACAGGTCCATCTTCCGGGTTTTCGTTTTATCCTCTCTCTCCAGTAGTGTCCTTTACTTTTTGGGACATGAATTTTCCATACACCCCCATCTCTAGTCCTCCAATTTCTGGCCCCTGGGCTCCAAGACCCCAGTCAATCAGGGCCTTTGCCCGCTCGCAGAGCCCTTCTGGCCTCTCACCAATGTTCAACCTCGCCTGTTACCTCACATACCTTCCCGGCCTCCTGCTGTTCTGTGGGGGGTTTACATCACTGAAAATTACCCCCTTTGGGACCTCCAGACGAAGTGTTCCTATTAGAGTCTATTGCCTCTCCCTCACCTCCTCCTCCAGCCGAAAAACCCCCAAGGTTTTTTTATGAGCAGGGCCCCCCCCCAGCCCCTCTGTTCCCACTGTCTTTCCTCAGGGTCTGATACCCATGAAAGTGGCATCTGTTTCCCTTTTCCTGTTACTTGGATTCGGGGAGAGCTATTATGTCGGGGGATGCCTCTTTTTGATCTTTTTGCCACTCCCCTGTACTCACCTCACCTTGTTTTACCACCTAGGGGACAGTCAAAACTCCGGCCCCCCCTTTTCAAAGGGCCCCTACAGGTCACTCTTTCGCCCATGCTTTATCAACCTCCTTAAATTTGAAGATCCTACCTCCACTACATCACTTTAAAAACATTCCCCTTCCTGCCCAAATTTGTGACTGTGGGAAAAAAATTCCCAACATCCCAAGATTCACCTGATCTCAACTTCCTCTGTGACCCCTTGTTGCTGTGTCCCATCTCGGGAAATTTTTTCTCTCCCCCTTGTAAATTTCCCCTCAGTTTTATATGTCGTTTCATATTTTCCCTACTCCCTGTCCCCCAGTGTTTTTCAGTCGATTTTCTTTAACCTCTCTCGAGGGCATGCCCCTTTTCTCCAGGGCAGCTTGTTTTCAAACCTTTTTGCACTGCTTGCTAAATGTGGATTTCCCAAATGGTGCTGCATACCCAACAAGGCCCCAAATTTCAGGGGTACAGGGGCCTGAAAGATTCCTTATTGAATTCAGAATGTTGCTTTGGGGTTCTAGGGTCGCATCGCAGCAGTCATTTTGGTTGATGTCGCCCAGAATGTGCTCGGTGTTATACTCACCGAGATCCTTTTTTGAGAGTGAGTTTGAGTCCTGGGCCCCTAACTGCCACCGTCTGCAGTTTTTTTTTTTTGCCCTTCTCTAATCTCAAGACTTTTCACTTGGGGGTGGAACTCCAGAGCCAATGCTGGCCCGGTCTGCGTGTGTCCAATCCCTTTGTAGTTCTGCCCGGGCCTCGTTCGATTTAATTTTTCTATCAATATACATCTTCTGCAAACACGACACTTCTGATCCCTACCCTCCCATATCATTCACAAATACTAGAAAAAGCACGCTTAGGACTGACCCCGTTTTGGGGGCCCCCTTGTTAAAGGGGCCCCCGTACACCTCCCCCTTACCATGACCGCTGTTGTCTCCTGACAGGGATTCCCTATCCATGCAGTGTCTTCCCCGTTAACCCTGCCTGGCCTCCCCTTTTTCACTAATCTCTTTTTTGGGGGGAACTGTGTCAAACGCTCTTACAGTCCAAGAAAATCAATCTACCCACCCCCTTTCTTCTCGTCATACTGTTGTCCCCCCCGCATAGAACTCCAGACCTGGAGTTTACCTGGAAAGATTCCGGGGGGCAATGCCCCCGCGGCCGGTCTGTGACCAGGCCCATGGTGGTCAAGCCTGATCAATCAGGCTTTACTGCTGGGTGCACGCAATTTCCCACATACACCAAGCTCGGGTGGGCAGGGACCGACTTTAGCTCTTTTTCCAGTGCCTGCTTAAAACACCCGGGGGCTTTGGTAACCCCCCTTTTGTATGCTGGGGGGCAGTTTAACATCTGGGGCCCCCGACGCTACTGATTTTTCTCTTAGTGCTAGTGCACCCCGCTTTTCATTGGGGGGTTTGCACGTCTCCGGGCTTTTCCCCTTTTTGTAGTGATTTCATTTGGGAGGGCGACACATATTTTTCCCTCCCGAAACCGTTGGGGTGGGTAATAAGTTCATTCCCTTTCCCACTGCTCCACCACCTTCTCCTGATAACTTTTCCCTGACTTTGCTACATACAGTCAGTGACACGGCTGTAGTTTAATGCTTCGGTTTTGCTCCTTTTTTAATAAAGGGGGTTACATTTGCTGCTTTCCATACCTCAGGAGTCGCTCTGTTTTGATAATGTTTGAAGATGTTGTTAGGGCACACAGGGGGGCCTGCTTCCCCTCTCAGGACACAGGGAAGTACCACCGTCCGCCAATGCCGTGAAACAGAAACCTGTAACTGTTTTTGCATGATGGTAGGATCCTGGGGTCTTTTTCTGTCTCATAAACACCCAGATAACAGGGGTACTTTTCTACTCCAACTTACACTTTGGGCCACTTCACAAAATGCACATGCATATAATAATACAACATCATTTTTCTCCTTTTCTACTATCTTGTTCTTTTTTATTTCTTCTATTGTCCAGGGGGAAGTAAAAAAAAATCTTTCCTCCGTAACCCATGCGTTCGTATGAGGGACAAAAAATCCCCGGGAGCGGGGGCCAGTAAAACCCCTTCCCCCTGTAGACATTTAAAAAAAAAAGGAAAAAAAAATTTAAAAAACGGGGCTTGAATGTGCGGGGATGTATTGCGATGAAAAGGAAAAAAAGGATGTTGGATTTAAAAATTTAAAAAAGTTGGATGTCCGGGCCCCTAAGCGAAAAAAAGCTAAAAGGGGGTGGGGGGGGTTTCGGTGGGGGGAAAAAAATGGGATTAAATTGGAGTATCTGAGAAAGTTAGAGAAAAGGGAAAAGGGGTTTAAGCATTTAAATGTTGAATATCAGTTATGGAAGGAGAAAAGAAAATAAAAATGTGAAAAAGGGAAAGAATTATGGGGAAATTAAAAGGGAAAAGGGTTTGGGATGGAGAATTTGGGGGCCAAAAATAGCTTGTATGCCCCGGGAGAAGAAGGAATGCAGAGGAAAGAGAAAAATTTTGGGAGATGTTAAGTGAATGTTTTAAGGAGCCTTTAAAACCAAGTAAAAAGTAATTTTTGGAAAGGGGACCGGGAATTTGCAAAGTAGGAAAAAATTTTTAGAGAGGGTGGGAGTAATTTTGGGGGCCAGGTGAAAATTAAAAGGGGACCCCTTTAAATTGAATTTGTTTTAAAAAGGGGGTTTTTAGTTATGGGTTTAATACATTTTCAAAAAAAAAGGGAAAAATTAAAGTTAAAAAGATATATGTAGGGCGAAATGACAGTATTTTTTTTGGTTTATGTATTGGAAGAAAAAAGGGACTGTTGAGTAAATTTTCCGGATGTAATGTTTATAGGGGGCCCAACGAAAAAAACAACCCCTTTTCTAGTTGTACTACACTGGAGTAAAAGGTAGAGGGGAAAACCAAGGAAAATAAAGCTCAGGGAAAAAGAGAGTGTAGGTTTAAAAACCAAAAAGAGGAGGCAGTTGGGGAAAAGATAAAAACAGAAAAGGAGGACAAGGGGGCAAATTTGAGAGCTGGGAAAATGGGGTCAAAAAGGGGGAAAGGGGTGGGTTTAAAAATTTTAGTTTAGAGTGTTCAGCGAATTTTGGGGTTTAACAGGAAAGTGGGTGCGGAAGGGAAGAGGACGATTGGGGGAATAAATGATGTAAAAAAAATAGAAAGGGAGAAAAAGTTAGCATATAAAGAATTTTTCCCCAAAGTAGAAGTGATGAAAAGGGAAGGAAGAGATATGGAGAAAAAGAGAGGTTTAGAGAGGGGTGAAGAAATTTAAAAAGAGAGAAAAAGAGAGGTGGGTGAGATTATCAACAAATTTTGTTGAAAATAAGAAAATATTTTTTTGGAGTGAGGTTTAAACCCAAGTTAAGGAAGCCTAGAAACAAATGGTTTTTGTCATTAAAAATAGGAGGGAGATTTAAAGAGGTTTTGGGGAAAGTAGGGGGAAATATTTTGGGGAATTTTTAAAATGTTGATAAAGATGGGGGAACGTGATTTTCGTGTATAACAAGGGGGAAAAAAAAACATCTTGGGGTTTGGGGGAAGGGCCATTGTAGTGGGGGGGAAATTTCCCGGAGGCGGGTTAGGAAAAATAAAAAGGGGGGTTTAAAGGCAGCCGGGATTGATGGGTTTAAAGATAAAAATTTTTTTAAAGCGGGGTGGGGATATTGTTTTGGAGTGGGGGTGAAAATTATTTAAAAAATGAAAGGAAGGGGAAAGGGTACCTAGGGATTGGCGAGAGCATGCAAATTTCCTTTTTAAAAACAAAGGGGACAAAAAAAGGGGCAAAATTATAGGGGGATAAGTCTGTTGAGAAACCCGGGTAAAGTGAAAGGGTTAGATTTAAATTATTGAAAAAATTTTAAAAGTAAGACGGAGAAAAGGATAGCAATGAACAAGGGGGTTTTTAAAAAAGGGTTTGGGGGGTGTGGGGGACCGGGTTTTGTTTCAGTGAAAACATATAAGTAACGTTTTAGTAAGGCTAAAGAGGTCTTTTTTGGTATTATGGATTTGGAAAAGGCGTATGACAGGGTGGATGGGGGGGCAATGTGGCAGATGTTACAGGTGTATGGTGTAGGAGGTAGGTTACTAAAAAGCAGGGGAAGAGTTTTTACGAGGATAGTGAGGCTCAAGTTAGAGTACATAGGAAAGAGGGAAATTATTTCCCAGTAAAAGTGGGCCTTAACAAGGATGTGTGATGTTCACCGGGTTTTTTTAATATATTTATAGATGGGGTTGTAAGAGAAGTAAATGCGAGGGTCTTGACAAGAGGCGTGGAGTTAAAAGTTAAAGATCACACATAAAGTGGGAGTTGTCACAGTTGCTCTTTGCTGATGACACTGTGCTCTTGGGAGATTCTGAAAGAATTTGCAGAGATTGGTGGATGAATTTGGGTAGGTGTGCAAAAGAAGAAAATTAAAAGTGAATACAGGAAAGAGTAAGGTTATGAGGATACAAAAGTATTAGGTGATGAAAGATTGGATATCAGATTGGAGGGAGAGAGTATGAGGAGGTAAAATGTATTCAATATTTCGGAGTGGACGTGTCAGCGGATGGGTCTATGAAGGATGAGGTAAATCATAGAATTGATGAGGGGAAAGGGTGAGTGGTGCACTTAGGAGTCTGTGGAGACAAAGAACTTTGCCCTTGGGGGCAAAGGGGGGAATGTATGAGAGTATAGTTTTACCAACATCTTATATGGGTGTGAAGCATGGGGTGATGAATGTTGCAGCGAGGAAGGCTGGAGGCAGTGGAGAATGTCATGTCTGAGGGCAATGTGTGGTGTGAATAATGCAGAGAATTCGTAGTTTGGAAGTTAGGAGGAGGTGCGGGATTACCAAACTGTTGTCCAGAGGGCTGAGGAAGGGTTGTTGAGGTGGTTCGGACATGTAAGAGAATGGAGTAAAACCAGAGTGACTTAAAGAGTGTATCAGTCTGTAGTGGAAGGAAGGCGGGTAGGGGTGGGCCCTGGGAAAGGTTGGAGGGAGGGTAAAGGGGGTTTTTGTGTGCGAGGGGCTTGGACTTCCAGCGGGCTTGCGTGAGCGGGGTTTAATAAGAATGAATGGAGACAAAGGGTTTTTTTAATACTTGACAGCTGTTGGAGTGTGAGCAAAGTAACATTTATGAAGGGGTTCAGGGAAACTTGCAGGCCGGACTTGAGTCCTGGAGATGGGAAGTACAGTGCCTGCACTCTGAAGGAGGGGTGTTAATGTTGCAGTTTAAAAACTGTAGTGTAAAGCACCCTTCTGGCAAGACAGTGATGGAGTGAATGATGGTGAAAGTTTTTCTTTTTCGGGCCACCCTGCCTTGGTGGGAATCGGCCAGTGTGATAATAAAAAATAAATAATAATAATACATTTGCTGTCTTCCATACCTCAGGTAGTCGCTCTGTTTCGATAGATGTATTGAAGATTGTTGCTAGTGGCACACAGGGCCTCTGCTTCCTCTCTCAGGACACATGGATAGATGATTTCCATCCCCCATCGCCTTTGAGGTATCTAGCTGGCTTAGCAGCCTCTTCACTTCCTCGGTTGTATGCATTGTGCCCAACAGTTGATGGTGTACCCCACCTCTCTGTCTTTCTGGAGTCCCTTCTGTCTCCTTTGTGAACACTTCTTTGAATCTCATGTTGAGCTCCTCACATACTTCACGGTCATTTCTTTTGATCTCTCCTCCTGCTTTCCTCAACCTGATACCTGGTCCTTGACGTTTTCCTCTTAAAATGGCTGTACAACAGCTTTGGCTTTTGCTGCTCTGTCATTTTCATATTGTCGTTGGGCCTCCCTTCTTACCTGTGCATATTCATTTCTGGCTCTAAAACTGCTCTCCTTTTTTCTCCTGGGTCCTTTGCCTTCTATACTTCTTCCATTCTCTAGCACACTTGGTTTTGGCCTCACACACTTCTGAGTGAACCACGGGCTCATCCTGGCATTGTCGTTGTTTCTGTTACTCTTGGGTACAAACCTCTGGACCTGGAGTTTACCTGGAGAGAGTTCCGGGGGTCAACGCCCCCGCGGCCCGGTCTGTGACCCGGCCTCCTGGTGGATCAGAGCCTGATCAACCAGGCTGTTACTGCTGGCTGCACGCAAACCAACGTACGAGCCCCCAGCCCGGTGGTCGGGAACCGACTTTAGGTGCTTGTCCAGTGCCAGCTTGAAGACTGCCAGGGGTCTGTTGGTAAAACCCCCTTAAGTATGCTGGAGCAGTTGAAACAGTCTCGGGGCCCCCGAACTTATGTATGGTCTCTTAACTGCTAGTACACCCCTCTTTTCATTGGGGGATGTTGCATCGTCTGCCAAGTCTTTTGCTTTCGTAGTGAGTGATTTTCGTGTGCAAGTTAGGTACTAGTCCCTCTAGGATTTTCCAGGTGTATATAATCATGTATCTCTCCCTCCTGCGTTCCAGGGAATACAGGTTCAGGAACCTCAAGCGCTCCCAGTAATTTAGGTGTTTTATCTCCGTTATACGCGCCGTGAATACTGACAGGAATAGACAAGGTGGAGAGAGACAGGATATTCCAGAGATGGGACACAGCAACAAGGGGTCACAGTTGGATGTTGAAGACTCAGATGAACCACAGAGTTGTTAGGAAGTGGAATAGTCTGGGAAGTGATGTAGTGGAGGCAGGATCTATACATAGCTTTAAGGAGAGGTATGATGAAGCTCATGGAGCAGGTAGAGTGGCTGAGTAGCGACCAGTGAAGAGGCGACGCCAGGAGCTGAGACTCGACCCCTACAACCACAACTAGGTGAGTACACACACACACACACACTCAGATTCCTTGCATATTGTTGTCACATATTCCATCTCTCGTTTACTGACTTCCTGCCTGTTCTCGTCCCGATGAACCCCGTTCAGGAAATTCTTATGCAAATTGTGTGGTTCCCCTCGTAGTGTGTGTGTGGTGTAACTCACCTAGTTTTACTCACCTAGTGAGGTTGCAGGGGTCGAGTCCGAAGCTCGAGTGTGTGTGTGTGTGTGTGTGTGTGTGTGTTGTGTGTGTGTTGTGTAGTGGTGTGTGTGTGTGTGTTACTCCTTGTTGTGGTTGCAGGGGTCGAGACTCAGCTCCTGGGCGACGCCTCCTTCATGGTCGCTATCGTCACTCTTCCTGCCCATGAGCTTATATATTACCTCTCCTAAAGCTTATGTATAGATCCTGCCTCCACTAATCACTTCCCAGCTATTCCACTTCCTAACAACTCTGTGGTTCATCTGAGTCTTTCAACATCAACTGTGACCCCTTGTTGCTTTGTCCCAATCTCTGGAATATCCTGTCTCTCTCCCACCTTGTCTATTTCCTGTCAGTATTTTATATGTCGTTATCTTATCTCCTCTATGTGCGTGTGTGTGTGTGTGTGTGTGTCGTGTGAGTACATTTTAGTATGAAACTATATTGAGGAGGCACCTTGAGGAAAAAACCAGGAACAGGTTACATGTGATTACTCTCAGCATATTTTTCACACGTGTCATACAGAGCAGAATTAATATTTATTGATACTAATCACGGTATCCCTGATGTTAAAATTTAAAGGTGTTGATCGAGATATGGGTTTCTTTACAAGAGTTTTAATCGATTAGGTTTTCCATGTGCCTCTACCACTTGGAAGTACCTGCCTGGGAAATCTAAACATAATCGAATATAGATACATTACCTGATATGCTAGATTTCTTACGTTATAATGAAATAGGCAAAGAAATCCCCCATACATGTGATTTCTTGGCATTGTTATAATATGCCGTTTCCTGCTTTCATCTAATATATTTATCGTTGTGTTGATTTACTTTAATTGGTTGTTTAATGGGGTAACCTTTTCTCCACCAGACATCAATACTTTAATCACATAAACAGGCCCGGAGGCCTGGTGGCTAAAGCTCCCGCTTCACACACGGAGGGCCCGGGTTCGGATTTTCCGGGGCGGGTGTAAAATTCGAACGTTTCATTACACCTATTGTCCTGTTCACCTAGCAGCAAATAGGTACCTGGGTGTTAGTCGACTGGTGTGGGTCGCATCCTGGGGGACAAGATTAAGGACCCCAATGGAAGTAAGTTAGACAGTCCTCGATGACGCACTGACTTTCTTGGGTTTATCCCTGGGTGGCTGAACCCTCCGGGGTTAAAAATTAAAAGAAAAAAAATCCGAACGAAATCTTATCTATTATTTAACCTCTCAATATATATATCTATACGGCTGCAGAAATACACTCTCGGTGTATATATCCTAAAATAGAGAAGACGGGTAACTATAAATGCAATGTATAAAGTTATGAACTGTATGCCATTAACACTTCATTCCAGTGAAAATATCTCGCACTGTTTGAATATTGGTTATTCTAAGGTAAATTTACATAAGTTACGATATTGAATATGTCTCCTTACACCTTGCTGTCCTGGTTCACCCAGCAGTTAACTAGTCCTAGGTGTTAGTCGAGGTTTTATTGTCGCATCATGGGGGGAACGGTAATATACTTAGATAGGCGTTGCAATGAGCTGCAGAAAGAATGACAACTAGTCGCCTAAATTTATTTGTTTAAAAAAAACTTTAATTCCTGTTTCCAGGCGGATTAAACTGCTTCAGTTTTTTGCTGTTTTACCAGAAAATTGCAAAGGAAGAAAACGCAGATAATCCACAGAAAATGGAATTTGATTACATAACTTTAGTATAACTATTTTATTGATACGATTAAGATTTTGTTCGGATTTTTTTTAACCCGAAGGGTTAGCAATCAAGATAAACCCAAGCAAGTCAGTGCGTCATCGAGGCTGTCTATTTTATTCCCAAGGAGTCCTTAAATCTTATCCTCCAGGATACCAAAAGATACCTAATGAATGGAGCTACAGAAAGGTAGGAGAGTGATGGTTTCTTGTGTATTATTATTATAATAAAAACAGATGCCGCTCTAAAACCACAAAGGCCATACAGCGCTGCTTTTCTTGTATAGCTAACGTACAAGTACCCATTACCGTGGTCTGATCCTCCTTTAAAGTTAATGTATATAACTCACGTTTACGTTATTATAGTATATTCTTTTATCTGTAACACGTTTACGCAGTGAGTTATTTAGGTGTTTTAACTTTTAAGGTTTAAATAATAATATATTACAGAGACTCCAGTGGAAATAAGTCACTTTGACTTCTGTGTGGATTATACCGGATAATTTACTCATGTGTTGCTATGTATGATAAGTATGGACTTTTATGTGTTCCTCTACCTGAATAAAACAAGAACAACTGAATCAATAACAAGATCCTGCATCAACATAGATATCGGGTTTGTAGATGAATGGTTCAGAGAAAGGACCATGTTGTTAAAAATAGACAAGAGTTGCCCTGTTGTCTAATTTATCAAACATAGATTCGGCATCAACGCGGTAAACACACGATCAACACAAAAAAAAAAACTACAAACTCTTGGTGGGAACACAAGAAACACCTGTACGAGACAAATCACACACACCACCCATAACACAAGAAAAACCTGAATCAACCACAAAGAAACACCTGAGTTAAACACAAAGAAACACCTAAATCACACAAGAAACATTACTTAACACCAAAGAAATAACCTGAATCATCCACAAACATTTACATAACACAAGAAACACCTAATTTCAACACAAGAAACTCTGCAAGTTAACACAAGACAAAGGAACATGGAAAAATCTTTAAAAAGAGTACAATACCGCGTAACAAACACTACAAGAAACACAAAATTTCATTCTGCATCAAAGCAAAGAAAAACTTTCATCAACACAAGAAAAAAACAAACTTCGACATAAAAAATACCTAGAGCAACACAAAAATCAACTTCATCAGCATATGAAAACCTGTATCAACAAAAAAATTAATGCATCAACACAAAACCTCGTCGATGTTTCGTAAGTGTAATAAAGTTGCGAGAATTACCGAACACTACGTTTAAAGTAAAAAGGACACAGTGCAACTAATGTGACATTTATTGTGGGCAACGTTTTCGCTCTCCAGGAGTTTATCAAGCCTTTACAAAACAATACAGGGGACACAGAGGGTATATAAAGGCTCAGAGTGAGGTGAATACTAGTGAGGTACCATTTCGATGTTCACTAGTGGTAGTAGTGTAGTAGTAGTAGTAGTAGTGACAAAAGTAATACAATATGGTGGGAGCAATTAATTCGTACATGAGTAAAGGATATAAAAGCTATTACTTGGGTAACATAAAAATAGGTTGGACAAATGTAGACTGGAAAGAGGCAGCTTGTTTCAGTGTTCACTCTCTGTAATGTGCTTTGTGTAGTATAACAGGAGAGATTATGTGATGGCAGGGTTTACTGTTTTCAGGAGGATTCTTGCTAAGACTTCGGAGATGGTGAAGCTGCCGTTGTTTTGTTTAATTGTATTCGAAACAGCGATCAGTGCTGATTCGAGGCACTTGCGTCTGCGGAAATTAGTTTCTTTGATCACTAATTGGGCGTCTCTGAATTTCATGAGATGATTGGTGGAATTTCGGTGTTGTACACAGGCGTTGTTCAAGTTATCGTTCCTACATCCGTAAATGTGTTCATTGAGGCGGGTGTCGAGGTTTCTTGCTGTTTCACCTAAAGGGACTAGTACCGAACTTGCACACGAAAATCACTCACTACGAAAGCAAAAGACTTGGCAGACAATGCAACATCCCCCCAATGAAAAGCAGGGGTGTCACTAGCACGTTAAGAGACCATACAATAAGTGTCAGGGGCCCGAGACTGTTCAACTGCCTCCCAGCATACATAAGGGGGATTGGTTTAGAAAGACACGTAAGCAAACACTATAACATATGTTTTCTAGAAGAAGAATGCACTTACATAACACAAGCCTTTACACGTCTTTCTTTCCCCAATCTTTCTTCATCGGGGGATTAGACCCCAAGGCACAACCCTCCCCCAAAAAACCAAAACCGCCCAGGGAAAAACAAACCCCTAAACATTTCCCTTTGGTACTCCCATGGGGGCGTGCTGCCACAAATTACTCGATGAGAAATCGACTTTTCCCACGAAAAAACACATCTTTTTTCAAAGACCTAAATTAAAAAAACGCTGCCCCACACCTCTAATTTCTACGAAAGGGCGTCAAAGTACCCCCTGTGGGTTCTGCCCCAAAAATTTGTAGGCGGGGAGGGAATCTGCAGCCCCGCCTAAAGGGAAACATCGAAATTTGCCTTACAGAGACGATGTAAGGTACGCTGTGCCCCCACAGCCACCCCACGGGGATTTGATTGAACGGGCCGAGGCCCCAACCTTTCTAAACCGAACCAGACCTCAGACCCCGCGGTTTTTAAAAGCTCACTAACCCCGTCACCGAAAATATGGGAACGCAACTCGGGAAAAAACTCAAATTTAAAAAAAAATTGGGCCCATACATGTATTAAGAAAGCACCAAACCCAACAACACAGGGTCACATGATTTCATCTTTAAACCCGTCCTCTCTTTAGGTTAGTTTTTTTTTTTTTTTGGGTTTAAATTTATGTTTATTAGGGCACCCCATCCCCCTCCTGTGGGCGGTAGTAAAAATTTTTAAACAGGGGGGGTTACAAAATTTGGCCCAGGGACGGGGGCCTAAAAGTTTTGAAAAAGCGGGAGCAAGTTACAGAGGAAAAATGAATTCCCCCAATTTTACAAAGGAAATAAACCCCCCCAAATTTTTACAAAGGAAATTGAACTCCAGGGTTTTGGCCCCTGGGTAAAAAAATCATGAAAATTTTTACAAAGGTTTTATTTACAGTTTCGAGGTACACAAGGGGCCCAAAGGGACCGGGTTTCCCAAAGGGTTTGAGGGCGGGAATTGGTTTAAAAAAGGGTAATAAAATAAAACAATTTTAAACAAGGGTAATGAACCCCAAAATTTTAAAAAGGGAAATTGAATAGGGAAGAAATGGTTACTTTAATTTTATACATGGCTGCAACCCATGAACAAATTTTAAAAGTAATGAGAAATTCACACTTCCACACCCGGCCCAAAACTGTTTGGGAGTTTTTGGGCAATGTTGTTTGGGGGTTTCCTCTCTCTCCTAACAACCACCACAACACTTACATTTATAAAACACAATAAACACACCCCCCCACAAAACACACCAAAAAAACAAAAAACCCAAACCCCCAACAAATCAAACCCCCAACAATCATTTCCCACACAAAACCACAACCCCTCATACCAAAAAAACCCCAAACACCAACCAACAAAACACTCTACCCAAAACACCCCCAACACACCCCACCCCACACACCCCCACACACAACACAACCCCCTCACACATACACACATACACCCCCAAAACCCAAAAACACACCCCACACACAAACACACACACACCCCACAAAACACACACACACCCCCACAAAACCAACACCACATGAAAAATTTTGTGGTAATGCTTTTTTTTACGGTAGCAAAAGTCGGGAAAATTTCTCCAGAATGGTCTGTAATATACCACTGTGGTTTAAAATTTACTTAGCCTTTCTTGAAAAAAACTTCTGAGGGGGTTGTTTCTAAATTCATTAATTTTTTTCCCACTCCAGTATTTAAGGGACGCAAGGTGGGGACAATAACCCCATTGGCAAATTTTAAACTTTTTTGTTTGGTCTCCCCTTTGGGGGGTTGGTGTTTAAAAACTTCCCAAAAAAGATATTGTAACCAGCCGGAGCCGGGGGGGTATTGACATCAAAAGTTGGCTTATTTTTTTGGGAAATGCACCATGACTTGTGGCTTCCTGCATGTTTAGAATGATGATAAAATGGATCACGGGGTTGTCAATCCCCCCTGGGGCCTTAACCCAAAAAAATTCAGCTGAAGTTTTTTTTGGTATTATTGTTCTAAAAACTACTACCTGACAAGAAAAATTTTGTAATCAAACCCCCCTTTTAAAAAGAATACAGCTTTACCCAAAATTTACCCAGTTCTATCTTTGCATTAAAGGGACCAATGTGAGAGGGAAATTTCCACCATGTGCCCCTCTGACTCCACTGTCCCAAATCCTCCCAAACCCTGTGTCTGGCTTCTGACAAAAGTTTGCCCCCAATTTTATGTTTAATTTGAGTTGAGAACATTTATGGATGACAGAGAATCAGTTCCCAATTAAACTTTTCTTTCTTTGATACTTTGATGTTTTCAGTGAAAGGGAGTATGGCAAACAGTTCGGGTCTGAAGGGTAGAGGCCCAATTATTGAGGGGGCCCGGTGCCCCAAATTTTCTTTAAGGAGCCTCCTTGTACGACAACGCGCACTACCAGCTGCACCAGTGGTTTGGGTTGAAAAAAACCCATCAACGTAAATAATTTGCGAGAGTGGTTCTTTTGTGACTAATTTACCCAAATACGTTAAAGGGCCCTTCATGTTTGGCTTCAAGGCGAATTTTTTGGTTGTGTTTTAAGGGAAAGTAGTTTGGGGGGGGAAAAGGGGAGGAAGGGGTATTTTGGAAGGGGGGGAAATATTAAATGGAGCGGGGGAAAGTCCCGCTGTTGCCTTACTTGACAGGATCATGTATTGATTCATGCGGGGGTCGGTTCCAGTCTTTTCTTTCCATCTGGGGGGAGTGTTCCCCAGTCCCTGGGAAATTTTGGGGGGGGCTTTTCCCGGGGGTTTTGGGAAGATTTTTCCCTGAGCTTTTTTAAAACCCCAATTGGGGTATTTTTTTCAGTAACCGACCCTCTAAAGTTTGGGAATATCAATTCTTTTTCCCATATTTAAAATTTTGGCTTTTACGAGGGAAATCTAGGATGTCCTCATTGCTTGTTCTGCTTTTTTTTTCCCAGCCCCCCCAAAGTTTCCCAGTCAGACCAAGAGCAATTTAAGTGGCGGGAAAATAAACCAATGATTTTAATATAACCCAAGAACATCATTTTCAAAATTTTTAAATTAGCACCATACCTGGGGTAAAGCCCGGGCCACAACTTTTAATGCTCTTAGTCTTTTCTTTGTTTGGGCGACAAAGTCTTTTTAAACAACAGGTCCAAGTAGTGGAACCTCAAAGCCTAGAAAACCTGTATTGCTTACATATTCTAGAAAGACCCATCATGCAAAATTTGGGTCTCCCTTGTCGGGGGAGGGGGCCTATTGAGATCTTTGTTTTATCAGTAGAGATTATCAACCCCGGTCCTGGACACGGGCTTTGTCATGATTAAGAATGTTTTGGGGGGGTTTTGGGGAAACTGGGGGTTGGAAACATTTTAAACATCAGCAAAAAAAAAAAAACCATAAAAAATGGGGCCTTTACTAGGAAAAGCATTAAGTAATGCTTAATTAGAATTAAAATTTAACGTGTGGGATGAGCACACCCCCCTGTGGGGTTTTAAATTTTAAAGGGCTTTTGTTACATTCTATGTCCCTGGGAAAAACACGACGATTTTCTGTTGGGGCAGGTAGCCTTTAAACCAGGGGAAAAAAGCCATCTTTCCCAAAATTCCCCTTTGGGGAAATTACTAAAATTTTTCATTCGGTTGGCTACAACGAAAGCGGATTTAAGGTCAAGGAAGGTAGTGTAGGAGCTTTTCGTGTGCGGGTGAGAAAGGTTTGGGTATGAATGATGCCGCTCCTTTCCCTGCATGAAACCCTGTAACCGAGGAGAAAAAATTTTTTTGATTTTTGTACATGGGGGACGGGTTAAGAATCATTCCTTTAAAAAAGTTTTTCCCAAACGCTAGTAAGAGAAAATTGGGCGAAATGCAAATTTTTTTTGATTGGGTTAGGGTTTTGGGAAAGTTGGGGGCTGTTTTTGGGCCAAGATTGAGGGAGTCCCCGTTACTAGTCATGTTTATAATTCAAATAATGGATTTCCTGGTTTCTGACACAGCAATCTGGGGTTGTTGTAAATAATACCTTTCCCCACCAGGCGACGTGGAGTTGCCCCTTTGTTAGGGCCCGCATCAAGTTCCCTAATTAGTGGAAAAGAAAAATTGCAATCATCTGCCTTTGAGCATAAAGGGAAACAAGTCTCTCCCCTTTCATCATATTTATCATTTAATTTTGCCTTTTGTGGATGGGGAAAAATTGTCATAGCTAGATGTAGCAGGCCCAAAACACTGATAAAATCATTCGCCCTTGAAGGGATAGGGGGGCGCGATCTGCCCCGTTCGTTTACCCTTAATTTTTATTTTTTGTCCCCCCATGCCCGGCTAAGGGGGTTTTGGGGGCATTTTAAAGGCCCCTTGACAAATTTTTCCCGTCGGTTTTTCCGCAGCTTTGTCATACGCTTTTCTGGCAGCAGCAAGGGCAGTTTGGAAGGGGCCTCAGCATTTTAGGGGTACGATGTTTTCTATAGGCTAGGGGCCCAGTCTGCGAGCAGTACGTTTTTGTGTAAAGAAGTTTAGAACATTGTAATAAGTATGGTTTTTTTAAAAGGGGGTATGGTTTTTCGGGGAAATTTGTTGGGTTTTTTGGGTTTCCCAAAAGGTTGCAGGGGGCGGCTCAAATAGTTTGAAAACTGCTCACAAAGATCATTTCCCGGAGTTTACCTGGAGTTTTAAAAAGGGGGTTACAGAGGGGAAAACCAATTTGGGGAAATTTACCCGGGCAGGGCAATTTTGCAAAAAAAGTCTCATGCTGTCTGTGGGAACAAATTTAAAAAGTTTCCGTTTGAATACCACCAGGAAGGATTTGTATTACCCCAAAATCTAGAGAGGTTAGCCTAGGGAAATGATCAGGGGCGCTATATCTTTTTCAATGGAAGGGCTCACAAAATGGGCCAGAAGTAAAGTTGAAGCCCAGGCACAGATCAAAGGGCGCCCCCTTTAAAATGTGTGGGTTTTAAGGGGCAATACAATTTTGGGCATTATCTGGCTGTTTTTTAAAATGACCCAAAGTTGATTTTTATTATGTTTTCCAAACTGTGAGTTTCCAAAGCTTTTGTGTCTCGCATTTTAATCGCCAATTAAAAAGGGTAGGGTCGAATGAGCCCCCAAGTTTGGGGGCTCCCAAATAATTAAAATTTTCAGCAGGGAAAACAAGGGTTTAAAAATTTTTGAGGCAGAGTTTTTCCCTTTTAAATCCTTTAAAACCCTGATATGTAGCCCCCCTGTTTTCTTGTGTGCAAAAAGTTTATGGGGAAGTGATTTTTTTTTAATTTTATAGAAAACAAAAAGTTTTGTAGATTTTGAGGTTTTTGGCAACAAATGATGGTAATTTAGGGGGTTGGGGGTTTTTTTAGGGACCTGCACTCTTGTAGACACACAACTTTAATGGGTTCGGTGGTTACTTTATGATGAAAGTTCAGGAAGTCTTTTTCTAAGCGATGCCCAAAGTTCCAGCTTAATATAGAAAAGGTTTTTTTCGGGGTTTTTTAAAAAATTATAGAAATCCTGGGATCTTTTTCGAGTTTCTCAGCATAATGAAAAAATTTTTCATAATTAAAAAGAGAAACCCTTTTCAATGTCAAAAAGTGCTACCCTTGGGCCATGAGTTGGATAAGTGCCCTCCAGTTGTAAGGCCTGTGGGAGTCTTCGTAAACCCCGAGCCCAAAACGCTGTTTATGTGTGAAAGTATGAAGGTGCACCACCAAAACCCCCAAAATTCCCTCCTCCACAAAAATTACAGCAAAAACCTACAACTGTCATTTACCCAGCGCCAAAACAACCTTTTTGTTTTTTACCCTTTTTCAACCCGTATTGTATTCAACATTAATGTCTATGTGATAACCTCTCACCAACCACTGCACCCCACTTATATTATGGGTCTTTAATATTACTAACATTTTTTAGGGGCCCCACCCATTTTCATCACCCCTCTTCCCACCATTAAAAAATTTTGCTCATTTATATTACTAACATTTATAGACCCCTTTTCCCTCAAAAAAAACTTTTTCCCACCACTTATAAATTACGGTTTAAATCATTTTACTAAAAAACATTGACACCCTAGCCCTTTTTATATGCTCACTACCCGTTTTTCAAAAACAAGTATTATATTTTTTCATTACTGTGATTAAAACCCCCACCCCCACCCTTTTTTCAGCCCGCCTTTCACTTCTTTCACAATTTTTGACAATCTTGTTATTTGGAAAACTTTTCACAAAACTTTTTCGTGTTTCTCAGTTGTTTGTTTCAGGAGAAAAATTTTTTTGGTTTCCAGTATTTTTTTTGCGGGGACATCAGGGTTTTATACCACAGGGCAAGACCCTTTTGGGGGAAACTTTGGGGGACGTTTAAGTTCCCCGGTTTAGCTGAGCCTTATTTGGGTGACTGTCAGCCCGATCAGTAGGGGTTTGGGATTGACAGCCGACGTGATGGGGGGTCTGTTGACTGCTCCCCAGGTGAGGTGCTCAACCCCCTTGTTCTGGGGCAGGCCCTGGCCGTATTCAGACCCCAGGGGACCTGGTAGTCCCGGGGAAAACCCTTATGAGGGGTACAGGGTTTAAATGCGGTTGGCCTGCGATGCGATCAGCCCTCCCCACCGCAGTCAGCTGAGCTGCTGTGACTCCTGAGGCTTTTCAATTTTATACATTGTTTGCAACAGTCTGTTGCTGTTTGATCATAGATAAACCGTTTAGAAGGAAAGAGCATTGGCACACACTGCACACCAGTGTGACTTAGATGGGCATTTCCTGGCGATGTTGGCCCCAGCGTTGACACTTAATAAGATAAGTTTAAGATAAGATAAGATTCGTTCGGATTTTAACCCCGGAGGGTTAGCCCACCCAGGATAACCCCAAAAAAGTCAGTGCTCATCGAGGACTGTTCTAACTTATTTCCATTGGGGTCCTTAATCTTGTCCCCCAGGATGCGACCCACACCAGTCGACTAACACCCAGGTACCTATTTGCTGCTAGGGAAACAGACAACGGGTGTAAGGAAACGTTTTCGAAATGTTTCCACCCGCCGGAATCGAACCCGGCCCTCCGTGCGTAAAGCGGGAGCTTTAGCCACCAGAGTCTGTACAATGCAATGTAATAGCGTCTGTTGAGGCTGCACGGGAGTGAATATAGCGTGGCAGAGTCCCCTGGCCAGTCCACTCAGCTAATATCAGACCGTTGGAAAGTCGACGAGGCCCTTTCAACTTGCTCTGACGCCAGATATTGAGGATTCAAGTGCTTGTTGACGTTGTAGATGACAATAAGCACTTTAGGTGCCCTTGGTGGGGGAGCTCGGAGTTTGATGTTGGCATATTCGTGAGTGAGAAGTTTGTCTATAAATGCTGAATCATTAGGCACAAAGACGTAGTTTTTCCCCATCGCGGACAAACTTGATCGTTTTTCTTTATGATTGTTTTACACTAGCTTCGAAAAAACCAGTTAAAATTGGGGCTCTTGATCAGTGTTGTCAGGGAAATCTAACCTGACAGCCCTTTGGAGGGTTTTGTGCCCATGTATTGCTTTCAGCAGCTTTCTCTGAAGCCTCGTTCTTTTTTTCCCAGCCTGTTTACTAAAAAAAATGTTTCAAATCTGCCTTCACCATCATCTACATCAACACCATCACTATACTCATAGCTGACGGAGTTTCACACTGGCGATGGGCTAAAGGATACCGGTGAATAGAAGGGACAAAGGGAAAGGGGTATTCACCTCGCTAGACACAGGCAATGTGGGTGTAGGCCTGCGGGCGCAGTGCGATTTTCAAGGTCATTCACGGGG
This sequence comes from Cherax quadricarinatus, assembly GCF_026875155.1. Lineage (NCBI taxonomy): Eukaryota > Metazoa > Arthropoda > Malacostraca > Decapoda > Parastacidae > Cherax > Cherax quadricarinatus. The sequence goes on from NC_069492.1 coordinate 24,130,465, forward strand.
CCACAGTCGTCTCGAGAGTTACCAATATTGCACCACTCGTTAATTACTCCAAACCCGCAGCACTTAACACAGCTAGCACACGTGTCTGGGAATGACAGACAAATTTTCACTCTGTGGACAAATAAATCAGCACAAACTTAATATGTTTATAGATGAACCTCTGGCTTGTTACAGTTAAAAAGCTGTTTAGCCTGGATCGGTTAAACCTACAGTGTTCCTCCATTCTTATGTTCTTATGACATTCCTCCGGTCACGTGCATCACATCTCACTCTCCGCCTATATATATAATGTCTTTCTACCTCTGTATGTTAGAAGTGATCAAGGTCCCAGGACCGAAACGTTTTCTAATAAATATGTTACAGTGTTTGCTTACGTGTCTTTCTAAACCAACTTGTCGGTATTTATTACCAAGGTTTATACCATAAGGGGGATTACCAACAGACCCCTGGCAGTCTTCAAGCTGGCACTGGACAAGCACCTAAAGTCGGTTCCTGATCAGCCGGGCTGTGGCTCGTACGTTGGTTTGCGTGCAGCCAGCAGTAACAGCCTGGTTGATCAGGCTCTGATCCACCAGGAGGCCTGGTCACAGACCGGGCCGCGGGGACGTTGACCCCCGGAACTCTCTCCAGGTAAACTCCAGGTAAACGTAAATCTTGTCACAGCCTCCACAGGGTATAGTGTAAACTCCTGCATTGACTGGTTCGTGGTGCTTGGATTTTGTCCTGGTTGTATCCTTTATTGAAGTGCTAGAAGCGATGGCGACTCTGGTGTTAGCTTGTGAAAGTACTTTTGAGACGTTCAGTGCAACCTGGCTGTTGGGAAGAATTATAACTTTGTTGGGAGTGGTGTTGATGCGTGGAGAATTAATGATCTGAAGAGCTCTTTTCTTGCAATCTTTGATGAAAATGTAACTCAGTGAATGTTTGGTGAATGTATGTACATTCCTCGTCAAGAAACTCAGGACTACAAATTCGGTATGCTCTTAGGAAAAACCCGATGATGATGCCTCTTTTGGTCATGGTATCTTGACTGGAATAGAAGTGTGTGATATCATTTTTATTGGTGGGTTTCCGATAAACTTGAAATCTTAGGTTGTTGTCTACTTTGTGAATGAGGACGTCGAGGAAAGGTAGCTTGTCATTGGACTCTTCTTCTAGTGTAAACTGGATCGCCGGTTCAACTGCGTTGAGCCATGCCTGAAGATCCCGTACATCAAAACGTTTTGGAGTTATTACGAGGACATCGTCCACGTAACGTAACGTAACGTAACGATCAAACTCAATCGCAAACTTCAGTACCTCTGCACTAACAGTCGATGGAAGGAAATGGGACGCGAATCCCTGATAAATAACTTATCGTCACGCACCTTAACCGACTACGAAAAACAAGCACTGAGTCTGGGACTCAAATTTACCACCAACATACGCAAACCTAACTATCAACTCAATCTAGTTACCAGGAACCATAGACACAGTGACAGCAACTTCCAGAAGGGTTATATACAGGGCATTCTCACTGCAGCTTTATGTGAACCTTTTTTTTCTAATCTTCCTAAATGATACATCACTTTCCCTTAAGAACCTCCCCCAACGACCCAACATTATCGTCACCACCGCCGACAAAGGGGTGGAGTCGTCATAAATCAACACCAAATGACTACAACACTAAAATTTATGGACCTTTTGAATGATCATCTACATACGAACCCACAGCACTCAACAGTGGGAGACGCCCCACCAAAGATTTTTCTATACAAAACCAGACAAATACTCAAACGCACTAGAGAAGGGAAGAAACTTCTGTACTTGTTACCAAGCAACCCTAAACCAGACACATGTAGGTTTACCAAGACCCATAAACACAATATTCCTCTCAGACCAATCACGTCAGGAATAGGCAGTGCTCCACACCCAAAATAGCCGGAGTTCTTGCCAAACATCTTTTCCTGCTTCTGGGGGACCATCAGCCCGCTCATCTTAAACACTCAGGCGACCTTCTCAATTCGCATCCCCTAACCTCTCCATCCGTAACAAGAAACTAAGCAGTTTGGATGTGACTTCCCTCTTCACAAAAGTACCTACCAAAAAAGCCATCGAGGTTTCTACGACTAAGTCAAATTAGGACCTTAATCTTCCTCTACCTCCCGGATATTTGTTGACTTGAAATTTAACTCTTGTGTTAATTTCAACTGTTTTTCTTTCAATAACAAGCTCTACAAAAAAACCTACGGCATGGGATGGGGTCCCCCCTAAGTGCCGTCCTAGCCAACTTATACATGGAACACCTAGAGTCCGAACACTTCGCCACATCATCCCTTCAAGCGTCACTTGGTTACGTTACGTGGACGATGTCCTCGTAATAACTCCAAAACGTTTTGATGTACGGGATCTTCAGGCAAGGCTCAACGCAGTTGAACCCGGCGATCCAGTTTACACTAGAAGAAGAGTCCAATGCCAAGCTACCTTTCCTCGACGTCCTCATTCACAAAGTAGACAACAACCTAAGATTTCAAGTTTATCGGAAAACCCACAATAAAAAATGATCTCACACACTTCTATTCCAGTCAAGATACCAAGACCAAAAAAAGGCATCATCATCGGGTTTTTCCTAAGAGCATACCGAATTTGTAGTCCTGAGTTTCTTGACGAGGAGTGTACATACATTCACCAAACATTCACAGAGTTACATTTTCATCAAAGACTGCAAGAAAAGAGCTCTTCAGATCATTAATTCTCCACGCATCAACACCACTCCCAACAAAGTTATAATTCTTCCCAACAGCCAGGTTGCACTGAACGTCTCAAAAGTACTTTCACAAGCTAACACCAGAGTCGCCATCGCTTCTAGCACTTCAATAAAGGATCTAACCAGGACAAAATCCAAGCACCACGAACCAGTCAATGCAGGAGTTTACACTATACCCTGTGGAGGCTGTGACAAGATTTACGTAAGTGAAACAGCAAGAAACCTCGACCAAACCCCCTCCTCAATGAACACATTTACGCTTGTAGGAACGATAACTTGAACAACGCCTGTGTACAACACCGAAATTCCACCAATCATCTCATGAAATTCAGAGACGCCCAATTAGTGATCAAAGAAACTAATTTCCGCAGACGCAAGTGCCTCGAATCAGCACTGATCGCTGTTTCGAATACAATTAAACAAAACAACGGCAGCTTCACCATCTCCGAAGTCTTAGCAAGAATCCTCCTGAAAACAGTAAACCCTGCCATCACTTAGTCTCTCCTGTTATACTACACGAAGCACATTACAGAGAGTGAACACTGAAACAAGCTGCTTCTTTCCAGTCTACATTTGTCCAATCTATTTTTATGTTACCCAAGTAACAGCTTTTATATCCTTTTACTCATGTACGAATTAATTGCTCAACCATATTGTATTACTTTTGTCACTACCACTACTACTACTACTACTACTACTACTACTACTACTACTACTGTAAAGTAAAAGGACACAAGTGCAACTAATGTGACATTTTATTGTGGCAACGTTTCGCTCTCCAGGAGCTTTATCAAGCCATTACAAACAATACATGGACACAGAGGGTATATAAAGGTTCAGAGTGAGGTGAATACTAGTGAGGTACCATTTCGATGTTCACTAGTGGTGGTGGTAGTAGTAGTAGTAGTAGTAGTAGTAGTAGTAGTAGTAGTAGTAGTAGTAGTAGTAGTAGTAGTAGTAGTAGTAGTAGTGACAAAAGTAATACAATATGGTAGAGCGATTAATTCGTACATGAGTAAAAGGATATAAAAGCTATTACTTGTACGAATTAATCGCTCTACCATATTGTATTACTTTTGTCACTACTACTACTACTACTACTACTACTACTACTACTACTACCACCACCACTAGTGAACATCTAAATGGTACCTCACTAGTATTGCACCTCACTCTGAGCCTTTATATACTCTCTGTGTCCATGTATTGTTTGTAATGGCTTGATAAAGCTCCTGGAGAGCGAAACGTTGCCACAATAAAAATTCACATTAGTTGCATTTGTGTCCTTTTACTTTAGATGTTGTAAGTGTCAACGTTGGGGCCACATCGCCAGGAAATGCCCATCTAAGTCACACTGGTGTGCAGTGTGTGCCAACGCTCATCCTTCTGAACGATGTTATGATATGATCAAACAGCAACAGACTGTTGCTAAACAATGTATCAATTGTAAGACCTCAGGAGTTACAGCAGCTCATGCTGACTGCAGTGTGAGGGCTGCCCACATCACAGCCACCCGCACCTCACCCTGTACTCACAATTGTGACGCCCCAGGTGTTCCAGATACCTCGAGTCTGAATACTGGCTCATGCCTGCCCCCAGACAATGGGGTTGAGCACCTCACCTGGGGAGCACGTCAACAGACCTCCATCACGTCGGCTGTCAATACCAGCCTAGCTGAGTCAGCTGACAGTCAGCCAAGGAGCTCAGCTGACCGGGACTTCACGTCTCCAGATGTTCCAAGTCTTGCTCCTGTGGTATACAACCTGATGTCGCGCATAAAAATACTGGAAACACAACAATTTCTCCTGAAACAACAACTTGAGCAACACAAGGAAAGATGTGTAGAGTGTACCAATAACAAGATTGTCACAATTTGTCAAAGCGAATGAAAGGCTGCTGAACAAGGTAGTGGCGGTAGTGGTGGTGGTGTCCTTAATTAAGAACATAAGAACGAAGGAACACTGCAGCAGGCCTACTGGCCCATGCGAGGCAGGTCCAAGTCTCCTACAGTGGTGACGTGTACTTAGCCAGTGGTGACGTGTACTTAGTCAGTGGTGACGTGTACTTAGCTCTCAGTGGTGACGTGTACTTAGCTCTCAGTGGTGACGTGTACTTAGCTCTCAGTGGTGACGTGTACTTAGCTCCAGTGGTACGGTACTTAGCTCTTTTGAAAACTGTTTGTGTGCTTCTGTGAATCTGAACCGGTGCCTCTCTTGAGCATTCCAGCAGCT
>NC_069492.1:24135941-24143441 GCF_026875155.1 Cherax quadricarinatus
GTTTTTTTCCCAAGTTTTTGAAATTTTTGTATTTTCCCAGAGTTGCTTTCTATAGTGTGGTGACGGCATTTGAGTTCTGGCACCGTCGGCGTCGAGTTGGTTCGGGGGAGAACGAGTTGTCCCTCTTCCTTCATCAAAGCCCCGGGGATTTCCCTGTGGGGGACAAGGCGAACCTTACATCGTCTCTGTTGAGGCATTTCATGTTATTCAGGCACTGCAAGATCTCTGCCTGTCTCCCCTACATATTTCTTGGGACAAAACCCACAGGGGATAGTGTAAACGCCTGCTGTAAATTTTTGGTGTGGGGCTGCGTTTCGTAGTGGGTTTTGATAGAGAGGTTTTATGGGGAAACGTCGATTTTACTCCAGCATTCGGGGAAAATCGCCACATGGGAGTACTATGAATGTTTTTGGGGCTTTTTATGGCGGTTTGTTGAGATAGTTTGTGCCTTGACGCAATTCGGAAAAAGAAAAGGGGAACTAAAGACGTTAAAAGGGTTTGTTTTAGAAAGTGCATTCTTTTTCTAGAAACATATGTTTTAGTTTTTGCTTATGTCTTTCTAAACCAACCCCCCTTTTTTTTGGGAGGCATTGAACAGTCTCGGGCCCCTGACACTTAGTTGGTCTTTAACGTGCTGTGACCCCCGCTTTTCAGGGGGGGATTTTGCTTTGCGCCAATCTTTTGCTTTCGTGTATGTTTTTTCGTGGCAATTTTCGGTACTATCCCTTTGGTGAAAAACAAAAACCTCGACACCCGCCTCAATGAACCATTTCGCATGTGGAAAAGATAACTTGAAAAACGCCTGGTCAACACCGAAATTCCCCCAAATCATCCATGAAATTTCAGAGACCCCCAATTAGTGATCAAGAAACAATTTCCCCGCGACCCCAATGCCCGAATCAGCACTGATCGTTTGTTTCAATACAATTAAACAAAACAACGGCCTTCACCATCTCCGAAGTCTTAGCAAGAATCCCCCTAAAAAAGTTTAAACCCTGCATCCATAATCCTCCTGTTATACTACAAAAGCACAGGAGGAAAAACTGAAACAAGCGCCTCTTTCCATCTATATTTGTCCAAACCATTTTTTTGTTACCCCCCAATAATAGCTTTTATTCCTTTACCCCGTAACGAATTTTTTTGCTCTACCTTTGTATTACTTTTTTCACTCCACTACTATCTACCACTACTACACTACTACTACTACATTCCACAAATACTACTACAAATTAACTTCCACATGAACAAAATGTTACCCCACTTATTTACCTCACCTGAGCCTTTATATACCCTCTGTGTCCATGTATTGTTTGTAATGGCTTGATAAAGCTCCTGGAGAGCGAAACGTTGCCACAATAAATGTCACATTAGTTGCACTTGTGTCCTTTTACTTTACATATTGTCGGCAATTCTACCAACTTTATTACACTTACAACATCGACGAGGTTTTGTGTTGATCCAGGTGACTTATGTGTTTTGTAGTCGTTTTTTGTGTTTTTGTGTTGATGAAGTTGATTTTTGTGTTGCTCTAGGTATTTTTTTATGTCGAAGTTTGTTTTTCTTGTGTTGATGAAAGTTTTTCTTGCTTTGATGCAGATGAATTTTGTGTTCTTGTAGGTGTTTGTTATGCGGTATTGGTACTCTTTTTTAAAAGATTTTTCACGTTCGTTTGTCTTGTGTTACTGCAGATGTTTCTTGTGTTGATTCAGGTGTTTCTTGTGTTAGTGTAAATGTTTGTGTTGATTCAGGTATTTCTTGTGTTATGTAGATGTTTCTTGTGTTGATTTAGGTGTTTCTTGTGTTAACTCAGGTGTTTCTTGTGTTGATTCAGGTTTTTCTTGTGTTGATGGGTGTGTGTGTGATTTGTCTCGTACAGGTGTTTCATGTGTTGCCACAAGAGTTTGTAGTTTTTTTTTGTGTTAGATCGTGTGTTTACCGCGTTGATGCCGATATCTATGTTGATAAATTAGACACATGTGCAACTCTTGTCTAATTTATCAACATGTCGGTTCTCTGAACCATTCATCTACAAACCCGATATCTATGTTGATGTAGGAGCTTGTATTGATTCAGTTGTTCTTGTTTATTCAGGTAGAGGAACACATAAATAGTTCCATAACTTATCATACATAGCAACACATGTGTAAATTATCCGGTATAATCCACAGAAGTCAAAGTGACTTATTTCCACTGGAGTCACTGTAATATATTATTATTTAAACCTTAAAAGTTGAAACACCTAAGTAACTCAACTGCGTAAAAGTGTTACAATAAAAGGAGATATACTAAGAATAACGTAAACTGAGTTATATACATTAACTTTAAAGAGAGGATCAGACCACAGTATTGGGTACATGTATGTTAGCTATACAAGAAATGCAGCGCTGTATGGCCTTTGTGGTTTAGCGCTTCTTTTTTTATTATAATAATATACAAGAAATCACTCTCCTCCCTTTCTGTAGCTACATTCATTAGGTACCTTTTGGTATCCTGGAGGATAAGATTTAAGAGCTCCATGGGAAATAAAATAGACAGTCCTCGATGACACACTGACTTGCTTGGGTTATCTTGAGTGGCTAACCCTCCGGGGTTAAAAATCCGAACATAATATTATCGTATCAATAAAATAGTTATACTAAAGTTATGTATAAAATTCCATTTTCTGTGATTATCTGCGTTTTCTTTGCAATTTTCTTGGTAAACAGCAAAAACTGAAGCAGTTTAAATCCGGCCTGGAAACAGGAATTAGATTTTTTTTTAAACACATCAATTTTAGGGGCGACGAGTTGTCATTCTTCTGCAGCTCATTGCAACGCTATCTAAGGTATATTACCGTTCCCCAGGATGCGACCTAAAACACTCGACTAACACCTAGGTACCTAGTTACTGCTGGGTGAACAGGGACAGCAGGTGTAAGGAGACATATTCAATATCGTAACTTATGTAGAATTTAACTTAGAATAACCAATATTCAAACAGTGCGAGATATTTTCACTGGAATGAATGAGTTAATGGCATACAGTCATACTTTTACATGTGCATTTATAGTTACCGTCTTCTCTATTTTAGGATATATACACCGAGAAGTGTATTTCTTGCAGCGTATATATATATTGAGAGGTTACTGTAGTCACTGTTTATGTGATTAAAGTATTGATGTCTGGTGGAAAAAAAGGTTACCCCATTAAACAACCAATTAAAGCAAATAAACACAACGATAAATATATTAGATGAAAGCAGGAAACGGCATATTATAACAATGCAAGAAATCACATGTATGGGGGATTTCTTTGCCTATTTCATTATAACGTAAGAAATCTAGCATATCAGGTAATGTATCTATATTCGATTATTGTTATGATTTCCCAGGCAGGACTTCCAAGTGGTAGAGGTCACAGAAACCTTTATTCGATTAAAACGCCTGTAAAGAAACTCCATATCTCGATCAACACCTTCAAATTTGAACATCAGGGATACCGTGATTAGTATCACTAAATATTAATTCGCTCTGTATGACACGGTGTGAAAAATATGCTGAGAGGAATCACATGTAACCTGGTTCCTGGTTTTTCCTCAAGGTGCCTCTCTCAATATAGTCATACTAAAATGGTACACACACACACACACACACACACACACACACACACACGCACATAGAGGGGATATGATAACGACATATAAAATACTGACAGGAATAGACAAGGTGGAGAGAGACAGGATATTCCAGAGATGGGACACAGCAACAAGGGGTCACAGTTGGATGTTGAAGACTCAGATGAACCACAGAGTTGTTAGGAAGTGGAATAGTCTGGGAAGTGATGTAGTGGAGGCAGGATCTATACATAGCTTTAAGGAGAGGTATGATAAAGCTCATGGAGCAGGTAGAGTGACTGAGTAGCGACTAGTGAAGAGGCGGCGCCAGGAGCTGAGACTCGACCCCTGCAACCACAACTAGGTGAGTACACACACACACACACACACACACACACACACACACACTCGGAGCTCGGACTCGACCCCTGCAACCTCAACTAGGTGAGTACAACTAGGTGAGTACACACACACACACACACACTACGAGGGGACCACACAATTGCATGAAGAATTTCCTGAACGGGGTTCAGTGGGACAGAGAACAGGCAAGGAAGTCAGTAAACGAGATGATGGAATATGTGACAACAATATGCAAGGAAGCTGAGTGTGTGTGTGTGTGTGTACTCACCTAGTTGTGGTTGTAGGGGTCGAGTCTCAGCTCCTGGCGCCGCCTCTTCACTGGTCGCTACTCAGTCACTCTACCTGCTCCATGAGCTTTATCATACCTCTCCTTAAAGCTATGTATAGATCCTGCCTCCACTACATCACTTCCCAGACTATTCCACTTCCTAACAACTCTGTGGTTCATCTGAGTCTTCAACATCCAACTGTGACCCCTTGTTGCTGTGTCCCATCTCTGGAATATCCTGTCTCTCTCCACCTTGTCTATTCCTGTCGGTATTCACGGCGCGCATAACGGAGATAAAACACCTAAATTATTGGGAGCGCTTGAGGTTCCTAAACCTGTAATCCCTGGAACGCAGGCGGGAGAGATACATGATTATATACACCTGGAAAATCCTAGAGGGACTAGTACCGAACTTGCACAAGAAAATCACTCACTACGAAAGCAAAAGACTTGGCAGACGATGCACCATCCCCCCAATGAAAAGCAGGGGTGTCACTAGCACGTTAAGAGACCATACAATAAGTGTCAGGGGCCCGAGACTGTTCAACTGCCTCCCAGCATACATAAGGGGGATTACCAACAGACCCCTGGCAGTCTTCAAGCTGGCACTGGACAAGCATCTAAAGTCGGTTCCTGACCAGCCGGGCTGTGGCTCGTACGTTGGTTTGCGTGCAGCCAGCAGTAACAGCCTGGTTGATCAGGCTCTGATCCACCAGGAGGCCTGGTCACAGACCGGGCCGCGGGGGCGTTGACCCCCGGAACTCTCTCCAGGTAAACTCCAGGTCCAGAGGTTTGTACCCAAGAGTAACAGAAACAACGAGAATGCCAGGATGAGCCCGTGGTTCACTCAGAAGTGTAGTGAGGCCAAATCCAAGTGTGCTAGAGAATGGAAGAAGTATAGAAGGCAAAGGACCCAGGAGAATAAGGAGAGCAGTTGTAGAGCCAGAAATGAATATGCACAGGTAAGAAGGGAGGCCCAACTACAATATGAAAATGACAGAGCAGCAAATGCCAAAGCTGTTGTACAGCCATATTAAGAGGAAAACAGTCAAGGACCAGGTAATCAGGCTGAGGAAAGCAGGAGGAGAGATCACAAGAAATGACCGTGAAGTATGTGAGGAGCTCAACATGAGATTCAAAGAAGTGTTCACAAAGGAGACAGAAGGGACTCCAGAAAGACAGAGAGGTGGGGTACACCATCAACTGTTGGGCACAATGCATACAACCGAGGAAATGAAGAGGCTGCTAAGCCAGCTAGATACCTCAAAGGCGATGGGGGATGGAAATCATCTGTCCATGTGTCCTGAGAGAGGAAGCAGAGGCCCTGTGTGCCACTAACAACAATCTTCAATCTATCGAAACAGAGCGACTACCTGAGGTATGGAAGACAGCAAATGTAATCCCCATTTATTAAAAAAGGAGACAGACAGGAAGCATTAAACTACAGACCAGTGTCACTGACATGTATAGTATGCAAAGTCAGGGAGAAGATTATCAGGAGAAGAGTGGTGGAGCACGTAGGAAGGAATGAAATTATTAGCCACAGCCAGCACGGTTTCAGGGATGGAAAATCATGTGTCGCAAACCTACCCAATGAAAATCACTCACAACGAAAGGAAAAGACTCGACAGACGATGCAACATCCCCCAATGAAAAGCAGGGGTGTCACTAGCACAATAAGAGACAATACAGTAAGCGTCAGGGGCCCGAGACTGTTCAACTGCCTCCCAGCATACATAAGGGGGATTACCAATAGACCCCTGGCTGTCTTCAAGCAGGCACTGGACAAGCACCTAAAGTCGGTACCTGACCAGCCGAGCTGTGGCTCGTATGTCGGATTGCGTGCAGCCAGCAGTAACAGCCTGGTTGATCAGGCTCTGATCCACCATGAGGCCTGGTCACACACCGGGCCGCGGGGGCATTGACCCCCGGAACTCTTTCCAGGTAAACTCCAGGTACTGGAGTTCTATGACAGGGTGACAACAGTATGACGAGAAAGAAAGGGGTGGGTAGATTGCATTTTCTTGGACTGTAAGAAGACGTTTGACACATTTCCTCACAAGAGATTAGTGAAAAAGCTGGAGGACCAGGCAGGGATAACAGGGAAGACACTGCAATGGATCAGGGAATACCTGTCAGGAAGACAACAGCGAGTCATGGTAAGTGGGGAGGTGTCACAGTGGGCACCTTTAACAAGCGGGGTTCCACAGGGGTCAGTCCTAAGACCAGTGCTGTTTCTAGTATTTGTGAATGATATGACGGAGGGTATGGACTCAGAAGTGTCCGTGTTTGCAGAAGATGTAATATTGATGAGAAGAATTCAATCGAACGAGGACCAGGCAGAACTACAAAGGGATCTGGACACACTGCAGACCTGGGCCAGCATCTGGCTCCTGGAGTTCCACCCCACCAAGGGCAAAGTCTTGACGATTAGGGAAGGGCAAAAAAAAAAATAAAAACTGCAGACGGTGTGCAGTCTAGGGGCCCAGAGACTACAAACCTCACTCTCAGAAAAGATCTCAGGAGTGATATACACCGAGCACACTCCAGTGTCGTGTCACCAAATGATCTGCTGGCAGATGCAGGCACCTAAGCAACCAAGAAAACAAGGATCTGGACATCGTCAAACGGGCACGATTCGGACCCTGTACACCGTGTACCATTAGGCCTATTTGGAATTCGCACAATTTAGGAATCCAAATTTAAAAAGCAGTGCCAAGGTTTGGCACAAGGGGTCCAGCTGGAATAAGGGGCATGTTCTAAAGAAGACAGGTTAAAAAATCGAGCCAGATGCACTGGCGGACAGGCAGCAATGGGCAAATATGAACGACACCCTCAACCGCAGGATTGAATTCTGCGGTCAAGATCTCAAAACTTCCAGCCCGCCGTTAGCCCATGACATTAGCCAATAAGGATTCATCCAATTGGTAATTCTCACCAAATTTTAGCTATGCCGCGAGGTTTCAACAGCTGCCGGGTATGGGGTGTCTTGAAAGGTTATAAAATCGACTTGTCTAGCTATAGGCGAAATATGAAAGACATATAAAATACTGAGAGGAATTTACAAGGTAGAGAGAGACAAAATGTTCCAGAGATGGGACACAACAACAAGGGGTCACAGATGGAAGTTGAAGACTCAGGTGAATCATAGGGATGTTAGGAAGTGTTTCCAGTCACAGATCACAAGTTGTCAGGAAGTGGAATAGTCTTTAAAGTGATGTAGTGGAGGTAGGATCCACACATAACTTTAAGAAGAGGTATGATAAAGCTCATGGAGC